>PVHY01005996.1:0-77993 GCA_004024945.1 Uropsilus gracilis
CCCCCCACTCCCCAATCGTGGCCAGCCCTCTTCACCCCAATCCTACCGACCCCGCCCAACACCCCGCCAGGCCCAGAGCCCTTCCCTTCACGAACAGCCCCGCCCTAGCCCACCGCGCTCCCCGCCCCACCCGCCTCGCCGAGCCCCGCCGAGCCCCAGGCCCCTGGCCACAGCCCCGCCCTGCCCCGTCCGCCGCAGAGGCGGCGGCGCGCTCCGGCGCCTGCTCAGTGCGGGCCGCGGCGCGCGAGGGGCGGCGACGGCCGCGCGCGCTCAAGCATGGCGGCTGCGGCGCTGGGCAGCTCTTCGGGCTCCTCGTCCCCGGCCGTGGCCGAGCTCTGTCAGAACACCCCGGAAACCTTCCTGGAGGCTTCCAAGCTGTTGCTCACCTACGCGGACAACATCCTCAGGTACCGGGCTGCGGAGTGGGCCGGGGCAGCCGGCACGGGCGTGGCGCCGCCCCTGTTTGGCCCACGTTTGGGGGCGCCCGACCCCGGGTCTGAAGGGCGACGAGACCAGGCGGCCCCCGTGCCGGGTGTTATCAGACACCGCGAACCGGCGGCTTCGAGACCAGGACAGGCCTTATTCGTGTCGAGGAGAGGAAGTTTCTTAGCTCTTGTGACTTGTCTCCTAATGTTGGGGTGCCCCGGGGTGCACCGGAGGTCCCGGCAGTCGACGGGTGGAGACAGGTGGGGGGACATGGCCAAACACTTGCCTCTGATCCCTCTGGTTAACTGCCTTGTCAGCACTTAACAGCGATCACAGCATTTAATTCTTCATTGCTGTTCCTTGGGTTTTACCAACCAGCATATCTTAGATTCCCACATGCTTAGCAGAAGTTAGTCAGTGACAGACTGTATTCTCCCCAACATTGGATGAACTCTAAATCATAACACTGAAGCGGTGATTTTAAAAGAAAGATTAGAGTCTTTTCCTGCCCGTTTTTGCTGGTTGATATATTACTAGCCATATTACTTCAAAGTTATAATTTTCATGTTAATATGTGAAGTCTGCGTTTCAACATTAAGATGATCTTCACTATGACTAGTTTATTTCATTCTCTCATGAGAAAAACTACCTTTCTTTATCTCTAAGAGACATTACAGATTTGGGGAACTGGGAGGCAAGTTTGAGTGTTGGTTTTGAATCATTACCTCTTCATGATGTGTGGGGGAGGGAAATGGAACCGAGGTTAAAGGAACCCAGGTGCCAGGTGCTTTAATGTTGTCACCTCAGTTATCAGTTGGCCATGATCACATAGGAGCTGCCTCAATCCCCGGTGCAATTGCTCTTCTAAGTGGTATGTATGTTGGCATGAAATCTGAAAGGGAATTCCCTGCACTTTCAAGGTTATAGATTTCATGTGGCCCAATTTTAGCTATGTTGGTTATAAGTGCTGTGTCTTCACCCAGGACAGTTATAATGTTCATATAGGCAGCATTCTTATTTTAAAGGTAAATCTAAGGAAAAACATGAGCTTTCATTATGTACCAAATGCTATAAGGGATGCAGCATGTGCACTGTATTCAGGTACACAATTGTGAGCTATGTGGATGGAGATTGCCTTCCTTCTCTAGGACAACTTCTCAACACACCTCTTAAGACTGCAGGGATATGATTGGGCTGCATCAATGATCTCTCAGACTGAGAATTCTCCAGAACCCTTCATCTGGGATCTCCCACCTGGAAAAGCCACCCAACTATTTAAACCCCCACTATTCAGAAAAGGGAGGTGGTTTTGGAATGAGGGTTCTCCTCTGCTTTTAATCTAAATTAAACCAAAAATGCTAAATTCAGTGTATTTTGAGTGAGGAAATCCTTTGCAAACAACTGACTTGGCATCATAATCATCATTATGAATGTTTACCAAACTCATAGAAGAAATATGGCATGCTGTCATTTCATGTTACACTCTTCACTAAGGCTTGTTTCTGATCTTTAAAAAGTTTTATTTAAAAAGGCATTTCAGAGCCTGGAACTCATGTAAGTGGAGATGGTATGAAAAACTACCCTTTTCGGTTTATCTTAAATAGTAATATTAGTCCCTACCCTCGTTTTCTTAGAATTCATACCCAGGCTTCCAGAGTGGAAAAAACAGCTTTTCTCCCTGCCAACTACAGTGACTTGCTACCCTAGTCACAAGAAAAGGTTCCAGATTTCTTTTATCCCTAGCCACTCTGCATCACAGATACGCTAATCTATTTGAAAGTAGAGAAATCAAGGTTTACTGTTCTATTTGCTGCTTTGGGAAATCCATTAGCATTAGAGGTGGGACTGTGTAAGGCATAATGTCTTGCTATTCCTTGTTCCTATCCAAGTATATTTTATGAGTGCTAAAATGAGAATTTCATTAGAGTTTTTTTAACCAATGATAACTTGTCATAATACACAAAGGTGAAAATAATACATTTGATTAAGTTTTAAATTTCTAGACCAAATGATATTTATCTTATTTAACTAAGTCATAAGGCTAATGAAATTCAGAATAGAGTATATACTAATTTCCATGTACAACTTGCCATGAATTTGGACTTTTGACCTTTCTACAGTTCACTAACTTCTAGATAAAAATGAGCTGTCCTCAAAAGACATTTATCTGATTGTTTCACTTATGTGAGGAATATAAAGAAGCAGCAGCTTCACAAATAAGATTCATGATTGATTGTCTCTTCTTATATCATTATTCCACATGAAACTCTTTTGAACATCAGTCTATACTCCAGTCCATAGTTGCTTCCCTCAGTCATGAAAGGAAAATAGAATTTGGGGTCCTGAACTTGACATTGCTGGACCTTTTTGCAATATATATGTTTAGTGAGAAAAACAGATAAATGATATATGAGGTCCTTAGATGTTGGTATAAAGATAAAAAATTGCTTACTAAAAACTAGAGAAAGCCGAGCATGGTGGTGCGTGCTTGTAAGCTTCAGCCTACGAAGTGGCTGGGTCTTGGGATCGCGGTTCAAGTGCAGCTCGGGGCAACACAGCGAGACCTAGTCTCAAATAATTACTGGGCGTGGTGGCGCGTGCCTGTAATCCCAGCTACCTGGGAATCCGAGGCTGGGGATTGCTTGAGTCCGTGGTACCCTGGGCAACATGAGCCTGCGGTTCCATGGGCAAATATAGCGAGACCTAGTCTCAAAAAAATAAAATAAAAATAAAAACTAGAGGAAAATCAAAAGTAAACAAAGCTCATAGCAGAGAAACTATACTTTTAAACAACGTGTATCAAAATAATGAGCCATAAGCCAGGCACAGTGGTGCGTGCCTGTAATCAACAGCCTATGGAGTCATGGCTGGCTCTGGGGATCTTGATTCGAGACCCACTGGTGGCAACACAGAGAGACCTAGTCCTAAAAAATAGCAGGGCATTGTGGCATGTGCCTGTAATCCCTGCTACTGGGAAGCTGAAGCTGGGGATTGCTTGAGTCCATGGTACCCCGGGCAACGTGAGCCTGTGGGTGGTTCCACAGGCAAAAATAGTGAGACCTAGTCTCAAAAATAATAATAATAATAATAATGAGCCATATCTGAATAGTTGTTGTGTAAGTTACATAAGATTTTTTTTTTTCATTTCATTGGTTCTTTTTTTTTTTTTTTTCTTCATTTTCCTTTTTCAATTGAGGTAACACTGGTTTGCCTTGTTATTGTAAACCACAGCTGTTATTGTGCCCTAGAGGGCTCAGGTCTCTTCCTTTCAGGTGTAGTTGCTTACTTCTCCCCACTACCAAAGCACTCACATTTCATACCATAGCCCTTATTGCAAAATTTTTGAACCATGGTAAAAGAAGGAAGAAAAAACTAGGACATTAAGCCACGCAAAAGGTTTAATCTTGTAAGAAATCTGAAGCTATTGGGAAAACATTGATTGAAAGAGCGTAAACAATATTGCATCAATAGGCTCTACCATCCTGACTCTGCTGATACATTTATCATCATCCTGTGGAATGTGTTAAGTTTCATGAGAAGCAATGTTTATAACTAACTTTGGTGAAGTAGGATATTTTAATACTTTCACCAAACTGTGGACTTTGAGGAATGCTACTTTAGAGCTTTTGTCTTTGAATATTCTGTGATAAACTTATATACTTTTTGAAATTAAGACAAAGAGATTAATATATTATTTATAATAGTTTAGCAACAAAGAGTTCCTTGGTGGAAAACACATGTAAATTGTTTGAAATTTCCACAATTGAAAATATTTTACTTCATTTTATTTTTACATATACCTACTTTGTTAAATATACCATTTTATTTTTGCATTTATTTTACACGTAACTAGAAAATTATGGTTAAGGACAAATGTGGTTAAATAGTTACTACCATTTTCCCACACCTCCATTTCATACCTGAGGAAGGTGGCGTCAGCTCTCCTTCTTATGGACCCTTGACACAACCTCAGAATTCATCTCACAATGCAGTGCTAATGGAAACCATACCATTTTAAAAGAGTGGGTATCAGAAATGTGAAACCTAATTATTATCCTAAATTAAGTTCTGAAGGCTTTTTGTGATTATCTTAACTTCACATTGTCTGATTTATTTTTTGTACGCCTTTTTATCAAAGTATTAAAAATCTCAAATCAAAATTTTCCATGTGCTGGTCTCATTTCATATATACTACTAAAATCATAATCATCTGAAAAATCCATCTCTTCATTTTATTACTATATTAGCTATCTATGACAAAAAATATATCTTGAGCTGAAGCAGAACTTACTGTAAAAACTGCTTAATCATTGGTCTAGCAAAAAAAGAATTGAGTGAGTATAAAGGTATAGTAAGGTTCATGGGTTCATATTTGTCAGACAAAACCTTTGAGGGATTATACTGCATTTTTATGTAACTTTTAGTTTTATTTATTTCACAAATATTTTGTTAATCATCTACCCTAGTACCCTTCTTGATGATTGAAACCCATCAGAGCATAACAAATAAAAACTTGTGCCCCCTGTGTGAAGGTTATATGATTTTTTTTTTCTTAATAGCCTAAAACTTTAAAAGTTTAGTTTTTGTAGCATAGAACTGTAATGTCACATGGATTTCCATTATGCTGGCATTATTACCTGCAGTAAATTTTTAAACTGTAGGATCATAGTAAATATATACTGATGTAAGAATCACAAAATCAAGCCCCTTCTCTGTGCTTCTTCTTTCTATAAAGTTGGGATATATATACCATCTTATAGAGTACACAGTCAACATAAAATGTGACAAGAAAATTAAAAACATGAACAATATAAACTTATATATAATCAAGCTTTTTTTTCCGACTAGAAACCCTAATGATGAAAAATACAGATCTATTCGGATTGGAAACACAGCTTTTTCAACTAGACTCTTGCCTGTCAGAGGAGCTGTTGAATGTTTGTTTGAAATGGGCTTTGAAGAGGTATGTGCTGAACTTTCTTCTCCCCAGTTAATACACAAAACGTTCATTGTAACATTGATGAATAATTATCTAAGAAAAATGCTATTTTTTACTGGTGCATCTCTTTTTGGAAATCTGTGGAAGTTACTTCTTTACCTTTTGGACATTTTTAATGTCTCTGTAAATATATTGAAAAGTAAAATGAAGCCGGGCACGGTGGCTTGTGCCTGTAAGCTTCAGCCTATGAAGCAGCTGGGACTAGGGATCGCGATTCAAGTCCCGCTCAGGGCAACACAGTGAGACCTAGTCCCAAAAAAATAGCTGGGCGTGGTGGTGCACACCTGTAATCCCAGCTACCTGGGAAGCTGAGGTTGGGGATTGCTTGAGTCTGTGGTACCCCGGGCAACATGAGCCTGTGGTTCCATGGGTAAAAATAGCGAGACTTAGTCTCAAAAAAAAAAAAAAAGAAAAGTAAAATGAGATGTAACCAACAGTGACATTTAACAGTTTTTCCATGGGAAAATTTCTACAAGGTTTAGTTTTTTGGATTAGGGAGCTCAGACATGTAAACCAAAGACCAAATTCTGTTTCACCACATGCTTTCAGCAAAATTCTGATTTGTAAGCATTCATGAATACAACAGGATCTAACTACCTGTCTTCTCATAGAGGTGAGATGATACTGATTGTAGCTTTGATTTGAATTTGATTTATAATAAGTGATGTCAAGCATGTTTTCGTATGCCTGTGTGCTGCTATCTGCATCTTCTTTGTAGAGGTATCTCTTTTGGACTTTTGCCTAATTTTTGAGTGGGTTGTTGAGTTGTAGGAACTTTGGTGCTCAAATTCTTGTTGAACATGTGATGTGCAGATGTCTTCTTCCAGTCTACAGGTTGACTTTCTGTTTTAATCATGGCTTTTTTTTTTTTTTCTTAAAATAGTATTTGATCTAGTGGATTAAGCCTGTAATTTTGTTCTTTTATGAAAATGCAATGCAGTTGATTAAATTTTTATACAGTATCTTGCCCATAAGCACCTATTCCTTTAAGAGTTGTCTTGAATTATGGAACAGAAGGGAGCAAAGCTTGAGGAGCATCTGTCTCTGAGGTGTGGACTGAGGCATAGATCCAGATGTCTACCATGCTGTTTTTCCATCTCTCTCCATGGCATTGTCTAACTTTCTCAGTGTTGTTCCACTAGAGTATGAAATTAGAAGACCCTAGATGTCTCGTTTCCCTTTCCTAACCTTCTCGTAGATGTGAAGTGATTCCTTTCTAATGTTGGAAAAAAATCTTGTGTTCCAGTTTGTACCAATCATCATGAATGTAATCAACACAACTGTTGATTTTGTTCCCTTCCAGCCACAGGTACATACTAGAAATATTTTGGTTCATTTCCACATAAAACTAAATATTGCAATAAAAGAACTCACAGCATTTTTGGTTTCCCAGTAATTAGAAAATGATGCTTATACAACCATGTAATCACTTAAGTCACCAATAGCATTCTCTCTAAAAGAGGAAACAGTGGACATACTTTAATTAAATCTGATATAAAACTTGGTTGTGAGCATAGGCCATTTAACAGTGCTGGTAGACTTTCTCTATACAAGGGTTGCCATATAAGCCTTAAGTTGTAAGGGGGAGAAAAGGGTACTATCTGAAAGCTGTAGTAAATTGAAGCAAAATATAATGAGGTGTGCCTGTACTGTACAAGCTTGTGGGGTTTACTATCTCTTCAGTCTGAGATGGTGTTAATTATAAGGTTAAGATCTTACAGTTTGAACCCTTGCTCTGTAATTGTTTCATAGCACCAGGCAGGATATTTAACTCATCTGAATTTGTATTTTCATAAAAACAGATAAACCTTTACCTTATAGGGTTATTATGACAATTATATGTGAGCTAAGATTATATGTGAGCAGATTATAAAATGCTTAGCCTGTACACTCAATAAATGGTAGTAGTTTTTTATAGTTATTATGAATAATATGGCATTTGTTGACTCAGCAGTCTTGTGAGGCTTTCTGGCCAAAGGAAACTATTTTTCTAAAAGTCTTTTGTAGCAATGGAATAAACTAATAAACATTAGAGGCTAACAAATAGACAAATCATCTTATTTTTTTGGTTTATGTTTAGGTCTTACTAAACTGCAACCATATTTTTAAGAAGTGGTATAATAGTAAAAAAATGTTAAAATATCATGTATTCTATAGTGTTGGCTTCTCTTTAGCTAATATATATATGAATATTTGTACATATGTGTGTATATAATATATATGAATATATTTGTTATATGCAGATTGCTCACTATAAAGTAAAAGTTAAAAATGTTCCCAATTTTATACATTTCAGGGAGAAACGCATCTTATCTTTCCTAAAAAAGCTTCAGTAGAGCAGCTGCAAAAAATTCGTGACCTGATTGCTGTAGAGAGAAGTAGCAGATTGGATGGCTCCAATAAGAGTCACAAAGTAGAATTATCTCAGCAATCTGCATCGAATACCCAGCTTCCTGCAACACAGTCTTCAAATCCCAGTGGGTTAACTCAGAATGCAGGAAACAGTGGAGGGCGGTCATCAAATCCACCATCTGCCCCAGTGGTAAGGTTGCAATTAAACCTTCCTTAACTTTTCCATCCAAACTATGGAAATTGCAAAAGCTTTGAAATATGTTATGATTTATTCCAGAATTTGTTCTTTGTTCGTATAGTTCTAATACATCCAAAAGTCCTTTATAAAGTTGCATTAGTACCTCAATCGGTTACAGAAATTAGAGTATAATTAAACTTTTTAACTTAAAGCAAAGTAATACTTTTTGTTGGATGGGGGTGTAGCAGATTTATTTTCCTCTAATACTGTAACAATCCTGGTTAAAATTTACCTGCTGCCATTCGCCTTTGGGATTATTAGTTACAAAATCTTAGCCATTATCAGTGCCTCTATTCAATAAAAAAAAAAATCAGCTCTTTAGGTTTAAGGTACATAACAGTGCATTAGTTTACTGATAGTGGTGCTAGCAAATTAATAAGGTTTAGTTATACACAGATAAATACTTCTGAAGAATTAAAATCAAACCTCATGTCTTATGCATTCTTGGTACACCTAATGATCTCATTTGATGGAAATTATCCTGTTTACAAAGTTTCTTTTTGTTAAAAGTCCTTTTGTGTTCTAATTTTCTCCATTAGGAAAATTTATGTGATTTTTCTATTACAGTTTTATCAGTAACTAGCTTAAAGTCATTCTTTTAATTTAATTTTATTGAGACACCTTATCATTGTCCTCCATTGAGCAGTGCTTTGTAGAGATCAGTTATTAAATCTACCCTTATTCTTCACCAACTCAGTAATTACAGAGCCTTACACTTCACCTACCAGTTGTCAAATGACTGGTAGCTATTACTTCATGTAAGCTGGGAAGGCCCTAACTTTGTTTTCACAAAATAATGAATAAAGGCAAATGAACCTGGCAGTGGAAGAAAGCAGTTACTCTTCTTTCATATAATTCTTATTGTGTGGTTTTCCAACTTTTTTGTGTGGAGGCTTAACTCCACTCTCTTGATTTCACTTCTTGCCAGCAGTACAGTGATGCATACTTAACCCAGCATGTGTCTATTTACTTATAAATTACATACTTCTGTGCTAACATGTACCTTCCACAACAATCATAAGGGATTAAAATGTAAAATAAATCTAAGACGCATCCAGCTGTGTCTTTTGTTCTCTCTTACAAATGTAAGTTCTACCTTGTAATGTCTGAGGACTTAATCAGTTTGACAGTTATAAATACAAATACAGAAAGTGCATTTAACCTTTTTCTTATTTTTTAGCATCTTTTGAGTTTTGTAATTGTAATCTTAGAATAGCTCTTGTAAACTCCTCACTTTGACTTTTGTTGAATCTCAGTATTAGAGTTTAAAATGTACACCACTGAACAATCTTACAGAAAAGCATATAATGCATGAAAACATTTTATCTTATAGAGTAGTACATTCCTGGTCCTAGTAGTGTTTTGCCCAGTTTTCTGAGGAAATTAAGATTTTTGAAGCTTCATAGACATTTTTTCCTTCTTTTTGCTTTCTAACCTTGCGATCCAGGTGTAATTTGAGGTTTTTAAAGTTCTGTTAAGTCTTCTGGACAGTACACTAAAAACAAAATGTCATTCTATTATTAAAAAAAAAGAAATTGAGGGTGTAGAAGAGAATAAACTTTCTTAAAAACATACTTACTTATAGTAGGCTAATATGTATCAGTTCTTATCTACTCCTTTAGACAAAGTATCTTTTTCTGTATTTCTAAGAGAACTGGGAAAAATTAGAATGAATCTTGTTTTTTCATCCCATAGATTACCAGATTACATAGATTACCAGAATATAGTGTTTGTAAGTGTTGTATTTTTAAGCTTTTCTAATCACTTTATAACTATCGCAGTGTTTGTTTAAAAATTTATCAAATAAGTCAAAGTGTTAGTCACTAATCTTGAGGTTTCCTGGTGTTTTTCCTTTAACATAGGAAGTGCTAAAATATATTGGTATTCAATAAATGGCAATTTTCCTGTCTTTTTGGACATTTTATGTAAACAGACTTACACAATATGTATAATTTTTGCTCAGACTTCTTTCACTTTGTGTGCTTTGAAGTTTATTCATATTGAAAGATGTACCGGTATTTTGTTCTTTAATTGCTGAATAACATTCCTTAATGGACATTTGGGTTATTTCCAGCCTTTGTCTGCTATGAGTAGTGCTACTGCAAAACTTTATGTGGACATGTGCTTTCATTTATCTTGAGTAAATTCCTAGGAGTGGGATTACTTGGCTATGTATATATAAGTTTATATTTAATGTTTTAAGAATCTGCCAAGCTGTCTTCCAAAGTTGTTGCACCATTTAACATTCTTAGCAGTTTGTAAAGATTCCAATTTATCAGTATCCTTACCAACAATGACATGTTATTGTCTATTTTATTATAATTCTTTCAGTGGATATAAGGTAGTGTTTCATTGTAGCTTTAGTTTGCATTTTCCTAATGACCCAATTGATTTTTAAATTCACTGGTCAGGGGCCCGGCTTGGTGGCACATGCCTGTAGGTGGCAGCCTAGGAAGCCACATCCAGGGCCAGGGATCACGGTTCTGAGTTCCGCGGGGGGCACATAGCGAGACCTAGTCCCCCCCAAAAAAATAGCTGGGCATGGTGGCACACGCCTGTAATCCCAGCTACCTGGGAAGCTGATGCTAGGGATTGCTTGAGTCTGTGGTACCCCAGGTAACGTGAGCCTGTGGTTCCATGGACAAAAATAGCAAGACCTAATTTCAGGAAAAAAAGAATGAAAATATATAGAGCTATACACATATACTCATTTTAACACAGTCTTGAGAGCCATACACAGATATCTTAGCCTTAATTTCCTCTGAGTAGTAGACTAGTAGGTGATTTCATAGTATTTATACCATTCAAATATTTCCTGAAATTTTTTACAACATTTATTACTTACTAAAAATTTATCTAACAGATAAATTTAAATTTTGTATTTAAAAACATTATACAGAAATTCAAACCAAAACAAATCCAAAAGTTTTATAGAAATTATGGTATTAGAGGAGAGCAAGCAAGGGGGTCCGGGGGTTAATGTTCTGTGGTAGAGGATTATGGGTGTTTTGGTAGTAGGTGTAGTGTGGCAGTAGTCACTTGAGAAGATGTAAATATGTATCCACAGATCATATGCAGTGTTGTAAATCATAACTGCATCAATAAAAATAGCACAACCTAAAAAAAAAATAAAAACAGGTTTTAAATTTTAAAGTCACCAAAGCAAAGGGTTACATGAAGGTAGGAAAATACTATGGGAAGTGTTGGTTCTTTACTAAAGAAGTGTACTTGCTAAGTCAACTTCCACTGGTCACATTAAAATATAAAATCGACATTTTTCACTTTTTTATTGTAAAGAGTATTTAATATATCTCACTTTAGAAGTCAAATAATTGGGATCTGCAGTATGATTAGTGAAGAGAAAAATGTTTTTACTCTAAAACAGACAGATTTGCCAATTTAGACTTCCATTAGTACTCCAAATAACTTTTACTCTCTCACACAATTAGCTACTGCCTTTATGTACATGTTTATCCAGCTGCTGTAATTGCCATGCAATCAGTAAACTTCTATTTTTATGACTTAGGTTTTTTTTTTTGTTTTTTTTTTTTTGAGTTGTGCCAATGAATATGTAAAGAAATAAGGCAAGAAAATAAACTTTATTGTTCAAGATGTTTTGAGTGTCATTAAAACCACAACGAATGAGTTAATTTCCAGACTGAAAAGTATTAAATTGAAAATAAAAATTCTCTGAATGGGTTCTTACCCTTCTTGGTAAATAAAAATCTGCATTACAAAATGAGATACCAATGTGAGTGCCATTTTTATAAGAACTCTTTCAAATATAAACAAAGACATTTCCCTTTTTTATGTTTCTATATCATTCTAGTAAATGATGTGTTCATTTCTGTCATAAATATCCTGAATTTCTCATCACAGATCTTCATTAAGTTAATCAGTCATTTATTGTACTCATTCTTAAATGGAGGAAATGTGCCTTTTCTTAATAAATATTCTTCCTCTCTATCCTTTTCTCTTCACTAAGGGGATCTTACATGACTGTGCACAGTCTAGAACTTCTTAGGGTTCTTCTCAGTGGCATTTAAACCTTGCTTCGAGCCAATTTTCATCTAAGTTTGGGCTATTGGCTTCAGAAAACTAAGGCATGCAAACTCCAGGACATAACTTAGACTGGCTAAATTGGAAAGGGGGGGAAGGGAACTTGGGAATGTACAAGAAACCTTCCTGTAAGCTCTCCTTTCTCAGAAACACACCAACCCACCAATATCTGGGTGCCCTTTGTTCTTTGACTTTGTGAGTTGTCAGTAGAATGCGAACTCTTTTTTTTTGGCATTAAAAGGTAACTGTTGAAGTCCTCACATTAAAAAGTAGAAGTGTTAGCCCAACTATTCTTATTGTATATGCTTGCATTGTAATTACTAATTTTAATGCTGAGCATTCTTTGTGATCCTCTTAGAGTTAGGCTGAAAGTGAGTGTAGTTAAGACTGCATAATGTAATCTATGAATTCCTTTTTACATAGTGAAAGTAGGAGTGAGCCATGCTGCTGTTAGCCCCTCTTTTCTGTGGTACTTCTCTCAGGGTAGCTTCTCTAGCGTGAGAGGGAAACCCTGGTAATCCAAGTAAAATACAGTTAAATAATATTAAAATACAATTCCCTTTTTAGGCCAAAAAAAATACATTAATAGGAGTTTTAGTGTTTTTTACCCACCTTCCAGTTCTTTTGGTACACTAGGTCTGTCTTGAGATACCACTCAAACAACTAAGTCTCTTAGGAATCAATTCCTTTGTTAACCTGTTAGAGTTTACTGTGATTATCAACTTTCTCCATACTGCTAATTGTAATGGACTTTTTACCAATTCATTTTCTTCTTGACAATTTGTCATCTTAGGCTCAGTTCTCTTATACATTATTCAACTAATGACCTAGTTTCTCAAATCAGACATCCACTAATCATTCCTAATGTATATTTTTACTTGTCTTACTACCCCCTGACTTTATAGTTCAGTCACCAAGACTTGTTGATAGTACTTCCTACATTCTTTACATATACGTTGCTTTTCTCTCACTACTTTAACCAACCTAGTTTATGCTACCAATTCTGCTAGAGTTTTATAGTAGTATCTCATTGAAACACTGGTACCTGCTTTTCTCCACACAAGTTTGATCTTTTCACTCCCTTGCTTAAATCTCCTTAGTAGTATGAACATTAAATGCAAAAAGGCGAGGAGATCTGGCTATTTACTAACTCAACTTGATCTTCAGCTTCTTCCCTTAGTCATTTCAGTCATTCCCCTCAGAATTTCAAAGAGTGCTTCATTATTTACAATAAGATGTCTAATACCAATGCAGGCTTTTATCCTTAGCATTAAGAAATGTCACTATTGCATGCCGACTTTGTTGTATTCATACTGGCTCTTCAAATCTTGGAAATTTGTTTCAATTATTTCTTTAGAAATTTCTGTCTCCCATTTTCTTCTCCACTTTCTACCTTCCTGTTACTTGATTTGGGAACTTTGGGGTTTATCCTCAGTGTCTTTTTGTGCATTATTCTCAGAAAATGTCTTCACTCAGACTTCTAATCAATTTAACATTCTTTTTTTTTTGAGATGAGGTCTCACTATTTTTGCCTGTGGAACTGCAGGCTCTTGTTGCCCGGGGTACCACAGACTCAAGCAATCCCCAGCCTCAGCTTCCCAAGTAGCTGGGATTACAGGCGCGTACCACCCAGCTATTTTTTTGGAACTAGGTCTCGCTGTGGGCCCCAGGAGGGACTGGAACCGTGATCCCTAGCCCCGGCCGCTTCATAGGCTGAAGCTTACAGGCATGAGCCAACTTGTTCGGCCCAATTAAACATTCTTTAGCTATGTTTATTCTACTACTTGACACCATCTGTGCTTGCTTCTTTATTTCAGTGTTTAAATTTTTAATATCTAAGGTCCTTAGGTGTCTTTCTTTGTGCACAATATACTCTCAATTTTTTTGTAGACCTTTTTGCTCCTTTTCTGTTTTTGCTGCCACTGCTACAGATTTAGTTTTTATGATGTTGATTTTAACACATGGGTTGAAAATCCATATGCTTCTGAGCACTGAACCTGCTTGTGAATACTGCATGTGCTGCCAGCAGCTGCGGGGAGGGCCATGGCATGCTGCAAGGTGGGCTTTGTCAGAGGTAACTGTTCTGAGCGTGCATATCGTTCTTTACCTTTGGGGAATCTAAGCGTCCCACCTTACTGCTTGGGAACATCTCCTCTGTGGACAGGGAGCATCTGGGTGAGAAGAAACAAAACATAAAACTGCTCCTCCACAGAGCCCAGTCAGTCTCTGTAGACCCTTTCCTGCTTTCTGGATCCTGTGACTCCTCTGCCCTGAGGATTATTTTGAGAACTATTTTAGTTTTCATAACCACTCTGTAGGATCTATTGCCATAGGTCTTTTAGTCCATCTGTATCTTCCTTTCCTTTTTCATGAGTTTCTAGAAATTCATGATTCCTTAAGAGAACTCCTCCTGTACTAGTTTTATGTAGTTTTAAAAACAATTGTTATTTACAGCAAAGAAGAAAGAGACTGTCAGAAGCACTTTTCAGACTATTACCTTAATCTAAATTTATGGTCAATAATTCAGCCTATCCCCTTTTATGTATCTGTTTATTAATTAAGACAGTTTGGGAAAAAAAGGTGTATCTTAAGACTGATGTATCTTCTAATCTTAATTTTGTAAAGATTTTGCATATAATTACATTTCATTGACTCCACCTACTCCTCTTTCATCTATGAAGTCATAAAACCGGTGATTTTCATTTTATATAATTCTATTGCATATGGAAAAAAGCTAATTTCATTGATTTTTTCTTCCTTGTTAGGTTACTGCTGATTCAATCATTCTGAAAGTTCTTCGTTCCAACATTCAGCATGTACTGCTCTATGAGAACCTTGCTCTCCAGGAGAAAGCATTGGCTTGTATTCCAGTCCAGGAACTAAAAAGGAGATCACAAGAAAAGTTATCTAGAGCTAAAAAATTGGATAAAGGTAGTTGCTTAAAATAACCATTCGTTGCTAGATATGCAGAAATTGATGTTATTTTTATTTTTTAATATTTATTTTTAATTTCATACAACATCAGTTGTCTTTGTATAGTTGTTGGTTCCCTTGGGAATGCCCCCCCACACACACACACCACTCACCACTCCCTCCACTCTGCCTCCTTTCCTGTTACTGTTAGTCGGTCCATGTTTAGCCCTTTAGTCTCTTCCTTTCTGGAGCAATGTCTTTTCCCTGGGTGAGGGTCTATTTTCCTGGGGCACAGTGGGTTGTGCTGCTTAGATTTCCAGTCTTAACTTTGCATTGGTAGCCTGTCCAAGCTCATTTGGAGTCCATTAGTGCCTGCTCCTCTGTGCTGGATGTCTCCTCCATTCTGTTTTCAGTCCCTTTTTGGTGTGTCCCCCCCCCCCCTCATTGTAGTTCTAGCCTCTGGATTAGAGACCCTGCCTCCTCCTCCTTTGTCAGTTGAGAAGTTCCCTGGAGGGGACAGACCTCAGTTGATGGTTGATCTAGTTGGTCTCCTCGGTTATGATTTGCTGCTTAGCTACTGGGCCGTTGCCATGTTTCTGTGGCCTTTTCCCACTGTTGAAAGGGGGTGCACCTTGTTCTTGCTGAAGGCTTCTCTGAACCAGGGCTTCCAGCCCCTGCTGGTGGTGTAGGTTTAATTCTCATAGGTCATCTCTATAATTGGTCTGAGTCCTGTGTTACATGGTTTTCTCCATGTTCTTTTTGGGTCCTGCCCAGAAGTGTATGTCCAGGGCTTTCATTCATATCCCTCATCTCTTCTGTTTCTTCATTTGGGTTATTTGCATTTTTCTTATTCCTGATGAGGACTGACTGGAGTGGGAGTAAACTAGAGGGGGTCAGTCTCTTCCCACCCACATCCAGCAGGGTTTCCCTCGTGGGGTACCTGCTTATCACCCTCCACCGCCCCCCTTCTGGGAACCGAGGTCCAGACCCTCAAGGGTGATACTAATTTTATTGACTTGATCTTGATGGTAATATTGAAATATACTCTTTGTTCTTTAAGTATTATCTTCATAGAACTTAGCATTTGCATCACATCCCCATTTAACACCTGATCTCTGGGCTCTCTGAGTTCTTATCTTGTGAAGACAGGATCCCACTTTCATTTCTCTGAACAATAATTAAGAATGTTGCTTAATCAAGGAACAAGGACTCTCTCTCTCTGGTGGTCCTCACTGTGCGATAATCCTACTTGTAGCTGGAAAATTGTTGCTGTATACCCAGCATACATTTGCACAGAAGTACAAATACGCTGTCTGCCTTTCCCTTCTTTTCCCATCTTGGTAATGACTGTTGGTGAACAGTATTGATTCTAAGCAGTATTATGAAACTTATTTGTCCAATCTTTTCATCATTCATTCAGATATTTGCTGAGCACCTTCTCCATAGTAAGCGTAACTGCTGGAGAACTACAACAGTGAACAAAGCCAAATCTCTGCTGTTGTGGAGTGAGACAGACCTTTCCATATTCAAATAGAGCAGATAGTGAGTAATAAGTCCTAGGAAGACAAATGAGTCAGGATAACAGAATACAGTAGTAAGGAAGAATGCATTTGGTATGGGGTTGTCAGAAAAGATTCTCTGAGAAAGAGGTGTTTGCCGTTTCAGGCAGAGGCACTAACAACAGAGGTTCTCTGAGGTGATCTTGGTGTGTTAAAGGGATGACAGAGGGCATTGTGGCTATGGCAAAATGAACAAGACAGAAAGCACTGAAAGTGGTAAAGAGGCTTAGTTTTCTATGACTGCTATAGTAACTTATCACAAACCAGGTGACTTAAAATGGAAGAAATTTATTCTTTCACAATCACTCCAGTCCTCAAGGGCAGCGTCTTCCAATCCCTTTCTGCTTGCACATCACTGTTCTCTCTCCTTTGTCTTTTCACAGATAGCACGATCTTGAATAGGTCGAGAGAGAAAGTGCTGATAATATTTTATGTCATACTTATTTGCTAGGTTTGTCACATATTCAGTGTAGAGATGAGTGTGTTTTAACCTGTTTAGTAGTAAAATTAAGTTTTTATATTATAATTTATATTTCAGTATAGATTGCAAATTATGAAATCTCTTATAATTTATATTGTATGTGATTTGTATTGCATATATGTAGAGTAACATAACTTATGTTTTTATGAGTTATATAATGTGTATGGAAATTACATAGGTAGTGGTGTAAGTTACATATTATAATTTATATAATGTAATTTACATTGTAATTATAAAATTTTTTGCTACAATTGAAGCACTGGTAGAAAAGCCAATAGGATATTTTTTAAAGTGTTTGAAATTCAGATTCTGCCTGTGAGTTTGTGACTGCTTCAAACATATCTGTGTATGTATACCTTGTAAAAAATTTTACAGACATTTTTAAAATGTCAGTTTAATAATTGTATGTGCTTTCTTCCCTTGTACTTTAGGGTCACTTCCAAACTGACCACAGTTCCTTGAGAGGTTGTTATTTCCAGCTCACTTGTTATTGTGCAGTATCAATTAGAGGATACAAAATTGTAACCATCCTATTTTTCTAAATGCACAGTGTGTTATATCGTTGTATTTCAGCCTATTTTACAAAATACTGATAATTCTCTCTTACATCTTATTTTATGAAAATCTTTTGTGTATTTACGTATAGTTCAACTTCACATATGAGAATAAAATGTGTTATATGTTTAAGATCTTGATTCTGTTTTAACTTTTCAGGTACTAATTTAAATGATGAGGATTTTCTTTTACTGGAGCTTTTACACTGGTTTAAGGAAGAATTTTTTCACTGGGTGAATGATATTTTATGCAGCAAATGTGGTGGACAAACTAAATCAAGAGGTGAATCATTGTTCCCCAATGAGGATGAGCTGAAGTGGGGTGCAAACAGAGTAGAAGATCATTACTGTGAAAAATGCCAGTTCAGCAATCGATTCCCAAGGTGGGTATTCATGACAATCAAGTCAGACTAATCTCTTTAGAAAATAGAAGAGAATTTTTATTAAGTCAGCTTTTTCCTCTTTATTTTAATTACTAGAAATTTTCTTTAGGACAGGTGTCAGCAAGCTATGGCTAGCAGACTAAATCCAGGCTACATCCTGTTTTTGTAAATGAAGTTTTATTGGACTATATCCAGCCAGTGCAGTGTTTACTTGCAATGTTTTTACATCACAGTAGCAGAGTTATACTGGAGATAGACCTAATGGCTCACAAAGTCTGAAGTATTCTATTTTAATAAGAAAAGTTTACTGACTCCTGTTCTAAAATATAAATTGATATTGTAGTCCTAGCATATTTAATACTATAAATTTTGTATTATTTTTAATACATAATTTTAACTTTCTAATACTTTTAATAATAGTGATACATAAAAATACTAACATTAGTATTGATAATTATTGAATGCAGTGCTCTAAGTAATCATCAAGTGGTAATGTGGAAGATAAAAGTATTTGGTGTTTCTCTTAGACAGCATATTTGTTTTAAGAAGGTGCCTCTCTTCTCCAACCCCACATGCTCTCGTATCTTTTTTTTTTTCAGTAGTGATATTTGAACTTTTTCATCTTCTATTTTATGATCTTCTCAGATTTTCATAACTAATAGTACTCATAAAGTTTGCTTGAATCATCAGGCAAGAAAAGATGCCAGGTTTTTTAAAATATTTTGGGGGTATAGGGACTTCTGTCCTAACCAGGAGCCAATCCTGTGATCTAAAGAATATAGGGTAAATAATCCAGTATTCAATAAGTATCTAATATTTGTGCAAGTTATTTCTTCATTCAGTATACTTTTGGACAGGCATATTGCAGAAATTAGAAGATAATGTTTTTAACTTAATCACTCTTCACATTCTAGGCTGTTGGATATAAACTGATAATGCTGTGTGGAAATGTGCAAATTAACAAAGATATTAATGCAAGTTGTTTTCCTTTTTAATCATTTATTTTCCTGCTAACTGTCTCTGTGTAGGGCTGAGATGATGAAGATTATTAATTAAAGACTAAGCTCATCATTCAGTTTGGCACAAGTTTATAGAAGATGGAGGCATAGGATACTCTAATTCTGCTGTTATTACTTACTATAAATTAACTTTTTAAACTTAATTACCTTAATTATAAATGTATTTTACTTAGCTTAAGCAAGAGCATCTGCTGAAGACAAACTTTTTTCATTGCACAGCCAGCTCATTTATGCAACTTGTTTATTTTCCTCCTGAGTTCAGCTTTTCTGCTTAACTTTATTCATACTTTCTTAATACAATATGCAAAATTTGATGTTTTCCAATTTTATGATAATTTTATAATTGGAGTAGCATTAAAATACTCTTGGAAACATCTTTCAAAAACCACAGTTTTTTGTTTTCAAATTGGCAGGTACCTTTAAATCGTTCAGAAGAATAAAATTTCAGGTGGTCATTAAGAAAAGTACTTTAAAAAAAATTATTCCACCAAGCTTTAAAATCATTATTAAACAGTTTATTGAAGTTGTTTAACTTTCAAATAAGTGAACTATTTATACTATTTGTTAGAGTAATCACTAATACTAAAAGCAGATTTCTTAGAGAATCTCTGCTATCCAAATCCTGTCTGTCCTTCAAGACCCAATTCAAATATAACCTCTCTCATATAACTACTGTCCTATAACACTAAATCTATTATTTGGTTTGTATCACATCTTACCATGTATTAAAATTATGTGTTAATTTCTTCTCTCTCTGGAATGTAAACTGCCTGAAGGCAATACCATTTTATCCATGTTTTACTAAAGATTTTAGCACAATACCTTTTGTGTTTTAGTCATTATTTAAAAATGTGAAATAAAGATGGCATTATTGTTTAACACAGAATAATATGAATTCTTTAAAATTCTTGATTTTGATAATAAATCCAAGCTCTTTGGTTGTTGTTTTAAACCAGGTATAATCACCCTGAGAAACTTTTGGAAACAAGGAGTGGACGATGTGGCGAGTGGGCCAATTGTTTTACACTCTGCTGCCGAGCTTTAGGGTTCGAAGCTCGCTATGTTTGGGATTACACAGGTACATGGTCTCAGCAGAGCACAGTAGGGCTTTATAGACTTAAAGATTTGAACTTAGTGCCTGGATTTGTCATTTTCCGTGTTACTGTCTGACTTTTCAGTCTGGGCTTCCACATAGCCACTGTAAGATAACTGTAGTACCAACTCACAGGTTTTTTGTGGGGATCACAAGGTTTTTGTAGTAGATTTTCCCCCCTTGTACTATAAGCATTACTTTGTTAATAGTTTACCATGTCATTTTTTAGTAATTTTTTTCTTACATGGGTACAAACATGCATGTGTAGTATTGTGCTATAGAAATTTTCATTTTTATAGCAAGATGGATAAAAGATTTAGTAATCTTAAGTTTCAGTATATAAAAAATAAGTCATGTGAAGTGCAAACTAACCTTATTCAGAAATTATTCATGTGTCATGTACATGTGTTATTTTCCTTACTATATTTTACAAGATTCTGCTGGTTGTTTTTACATATATATATAACATGTCTATATATATATGTATATATATATATATAAAACAAATCGAAGCCCTTATTCAATAGTTACTTTTCTCTTACGATCAGATATAGAACATCAGTAACCAGAGATCCTACTGAATTTGCTGAGAGACTGATGCTTTGAATATGGCATTAACTCTCCTTCACATTAGCAAACCAAGTTGTATATTTTTGATGTTGATGTTTGGTTGTTTTTCTAGGGTTATACTCACATTATTTTTGATTCAGCCTAAAACCAACTATATCAAAAAAGATATTCCAGAATCAAGTACTTCAGAGATAGTGAAATTAACGCAGTGTTAAGAGTCTGTCACAAAATTCTTGGTTTTAGTTAACTTTAAAAGTTGGAGTATTAGAAATTAATTTTGTGATCCTTAGGGTCATATATGATTATTGATTATTGGAGGTGTTCTGGTTTTATAAACTCTTACTACCTTTTTTTTCTCTCTTGCTTTCTTATTTCTCACATGAGCAGACCATGTCTGGACAGAAGTCTATTCTCCTTCTCAGCAGCGGTGGCTGCACTGTGATGCATGTGAAGATGTTTGTGACAAACCACTCCTTTATGAAGTAGGCTGGGGAAAGAAACTCTCCTACGTAATAGCGTTTTCTAAAGATGAGGTAAGGCATTTTTTTTTTCCTAAAAATAAAGCATAGTATTTGTTTTTCTTAGAAAAGATAATTGATATAACATAAACAATATATATCTTAAAGTGTATTAATAAATCTTGTAATTTATAAAAAAATAAATCTTGTGATTCATATATACACCTATAAAGCCAATTTCTCAGTCAAGTTAGTGAACATGTTGTTATCCCTGGGAATTTCCCTATGATCTTTATTATTTTTATCCCTTTCAAGCACCATTGATCTGCTTAAATCTCAAATTCCAGTGGAATCATACAGCATATATGCTTTCTGGTGGATGGGTGGATCTGGTTTCTTTTTCTCAGCATAATTCTTTTGAGATTCATTCATATATTTTCATGTATCAGTGATTTTTTTTCTTTGTATTACTAAGTAGTATTCCATTGTCTAGATGTGTTGTAGTTTATTTCTCCGTTCAGCTATTGGTGGATATTTGACTACTTTATATTTTTTTACTAATTCAAGGAAACTACTTTTAAACATCCAAGCACAAGACTGTATATGAGTATATGCTTTATTTTCTCTTTGGTAAATGTCTAAGTGGAATGATTGAATCAAATGGTGGGGTATGTTTCACTTCTTAAGAAAATGCTAAAATATTTTTCCAAAGTGATTGTGCCATATTACATTCTTACCAGTAGTTAATGGGAGCCCCAGTGGTTCTGTATCCTTGCTAACACTTTATATGAGCTGACATTTTAATTTTAACTGTTTTAGCAGATGTGTATGTAGTAGTATCTCATTGTGAAGCATTCTTTTTTTCTATATGTAGGTCCTTTATTAGTACATGTTTTGCAGAGATTCTTTTTCCCTATCTGTAGCTTGTCTCTTTGTTCTCTCAATGCCTTCTGCAGAGAAGAAATTAATGCAGTTCACTTGATCAATTTGTTCTTTTATAGAGTGTACTTTCTGATGTTATAGCTAAGAAAAAATTTCTTAGCTTAAGTCATAATGATTTTCTTTCATGTTTTCTTTTAGAAGTTTTAGGCTTTTACAGTTGGTTCCGTGATCCATTTTGAGTTAATTTTGTTTATACATGCTCCAGGGTATTACATTATTTTGCAATGGATCATTCTAGCACATTTTCTTAGAAAGATTATCCTTTTTCCAATGAATTACCTTTGCACTTTTGTCAAAAATCAGTTCTGTAATACAAATTTGATACAGTAAAAATGGAAGACTAGTTATTTGTTAAGTTGACTTTTGTAGATATGTTTTCAAAAATTAAATATTCTGAAAATTTCCTCTTCCTATCTCAGTCTTTCTTGGAAGTGTATGTGTTAGAAAATGAGTATAAAGAATTTTCTCATCAGTTTTTCACACAAGTTTAAAAATTTTAAACAGGATCATAGCTAAAAATTTTATACATTCTGGATAGTTAGCTAGTTGGTGGTTTTGTAATCTTAAATATTTGTATTCTGTAATTTGAGGTGGTTGATGTCACTTGGCGATATTCATGTAAACATGAAGAGGTAATTTCCAGAAGAACTGAAGTTAAAGAAGACTTACTTCGAGAAACTATTAATGGACTTAACAAGCAGGTATGTGATGGGCTTTTGTCACTTTTGAGAGGACATTGGAAATTTTTTATGTAATCAAAAATGGTCAGTTTTTAACCTATGACAATAATTCCTAATGTAGTAGCATTATTTTGGAGGCAAAACTATTTTAATATGTTAATTGTATTTTTATTCCTTTAAATGTTAAAGATTCAGAGTGTCAGAGTTTTTGTGTCTTACGTGTATAGCCAAGAATGGAGATTTCGGAAACAAGGCACAGGAAATTGTTATAATTTCTGAGAAGAATAATTGTATTCCGGGGGGGAAAAGTTCAGTTTTATTTTATACCCCTTTGAACTTTTTTACTATTACATGTGGGACTTTCTTTCATTACAGTTAAAACCAATTAAATTTACTTCAGAGATGCTAAACAGGAGTGTTTACTAGAGGCCCACTAGAAAGTGCTGCACTCCAACTTACATATTCCCCAGCACAGTGATTGTGCTAAATATCCCACTTTTTTATTGGTACTTTAGCCACCATTTTGTGCTTGACTCCTCAGCCTCTTCTCCTCATGTCACTTTACTGAGAAATGTGAAAGGAAGGAGTGGTGTGGTGTGCTTACTGTACCTCAATTCGTGTCTTCCCATGGGTTCTTAGCTTCTTCAGGTCTTGCCTCTTAGAAGCTACCTGTTGCATTCAAATACCTGTTCATATGTGTATGTTTGTGTGTGTTTTAACCTGTTTTTCTAGCTTTTGTCAGCAGGACAATTGATGGGACACAAGGTAGTCTATCATAGTCAAGAACTCAAATTGCTACTTCTATTTGAAATCTAGGACAGTAAAAGTCAGAAGAGTTAAATATGGGTGTTAAATGATTTCTTAACATAAAATTTGTACAGTTATTTCAAGATTTCCAGTGTTAATTTTATTTTCTAAATAATTTCCAGAATCCCCTTAAAACAAATGTTTGAAGTTCATTCTTAAGAGATATATGTCTACATTATCCTAATCTGACTTTTTTAAAATGTGAATTACAGAGGCAAATATCTTTGTCAGAAAATAGAAGAAAAGAACTGCTTCAGAGGATAATTGTGGAACTTGTTGAGTTTATATCTCCTAAGACCCCTAAACCTGGAGAACTTGGTGGAAGAATATCTGGGTCAGTGGCTTGGAGAGTAGCCCGAGGTGAAATGGGTCTAGAGGTATTTAATACATTATAGCATGATATTTTCATTTTTCTACTTCCAGTACTACACTCTTTGCTTACAGTTAAATGCATTGGCTGACCTATCAGTTAATGTTCCTGAGTAATTATTAAAAATTTAAACATTTGGAGAGAACCAGTAATTGATATAGTATAATTATGAGTTATATTGTTGTTAAAATAGAATTTTTCAACCTTACGTAACCTTTTAGTCCACTGTAACTTGAACAAATTTTCACAAATTAATCACTATTAATAAGTCACCAACCAAAATAAGTAATAGACCACCAGAACCCCAGAAACAACCATACATTTCTTTTTAGTCATTGCCTTCAACCGCTGAGTAATCATTCTGTATTATAGGAACATCATAGATTAGTTTTGCCAGTTACCATGTTTTAATGTAAATGGAATATAATGATATGTCCATTTTAGTGAATGGTTTCTTCAAACCTGTACTTGTTAGCTGTACTTGTTACTGTACTGTACTGTAACAAGCTGTACTTGTTACTTGTTAGCTGTACTTGTTACTTGATAGCTGTACTTGTTACTGTTTATGGTATACTTATAGTCTTTGCTATGTAGTAATCCATTGTGTGAACATAATTTATCCAACTTACTGATGATCAGTATTTGGATTGTTTTGGGGGCTTTGGCTGTTCAAAATTGTTCTGTTGTGAACATTCATACATGTTTTAAGTGCATGCGTTGTTTTCTGCATTTCAGCTGGGTATATGCCTAAGTAGTAACTGCTAAGTAGTAAAGTTCAGCTTTATAGATACTGCCAGTGTTAAGTGTTGTGCCAGTTCACACACTTACCAGCTGTTACAAGATTTTCTTATATCTTTGCTTACAGTTGGTATGCCTTTTCATCTTAATAGTTCTGTTAATATATGGTCATAATATGTTGTGGTCTTAATTTTGCAATTTGGTGAAGAATTATGGAATTGAAGTTCTATTCTTTAAATTTTTGGATATCTTTTTTTTTAAGTGTGCGTACAAGTCTTTCAAATTGTACTACCACTTATTTTCAGATATCACTTGATTAATTTACCAAAATTAAATAACGAACAGTGAAAATATGTCCGTAGTTGGGAACTAGTTGTAAGCACTGTGCTCTGCAGTGGACATTAAGAAAGTACAATAGATGGTCCCTTGCTCTTAAGGAGCTTCAAAGTGACTCAGTAGTATTAAACATAAATGTCTAAGAAGATAGGCAATAAAAAATATTTGAAAGGAAAATTGTCCATCCCAGTACCAATGTCAGACAATTCCAAACCAGATCAAGTTTCATATCTACTTGTTATATTTTCTAATTTTCCATTGTTGCATATTCATTTATCTAATAAAGGGATATGTTCTTAAAGGAGTGAATTATTCCTAGTAAACTGTTTCCTTTTTAATTTATCCTGTCCTCTTTAGGAGGCAGTTGGAAGTGCTGGTTTAACCACATAGAATTACAAGATCTAAATTCAATAAATCAAATCACTGCTGATGCAGTGCAACTTATAAGTGTAAATCTAAATGAAGCCAATTTAAAAGAGCTAATTTAATCCACAGCTGTGCCCAATTTAAAACATTGATATTATTTAGGTCTTCAATTCTTTTTCTTCTTGGATGGTGTGCTTCCTCTAGCATGCTGTATAAGTTTGATTACATTTTAGAAACAAGAATTGGGTCATAGAACCTGATTGTTTTCCCTTTTGAAAAATTTTTAATTCTCAATTACTGGAAGCAATATTAGGACCATAAATTTAAAAATCATTTCAATCATTTTAAAACATAAATTTTAAAAGTAAATTAGGGAATATCGGTCCTAAAAATTATGGAGCTATACCAAAAGGACAATTTTTCTTTTAATCTTTGATTTAAAATATTTCATGATGTCATAATTAATAGGCAGTGTTAATTAGTCAATATTAATTTAATTTTTAAAAGAGTTTATGAAATACTGACGTTATTCCAGATTGACTTTTTGGTTTGCACATAGTATTTTTCCTTTGGTAATTGGTTATCCTGTATAAAATAGTGATGGTTGCTACTTCTGAAGTTTTAGTCCATTTGGTTTATGTCATTGCCCTGAATTATCTTTGACAAAGAAAGGTATCGTTAAAATTGGAAGGTATCGTTAAGTATTATTTTGAAGTATGGTACATTAGTTCATAATTATATAGTTAATTCCTAGAAATATTAGACTTTTTTACTTTCTTTTTTGGGCACTAATAGTCACAGCTCTACTAGGGAATTATCTTCTCAGTCATAACATGGAGTGCTACTGTTTTAAAATTATGACATTATCTCTGTCTCCAAGATGTTTTGTTTTCTACTTGTTGATTCTTTATGCTTTTAAAATTTTCATAATATTTTGAAAAACTGCTTAATGTCACTAGCAATAAGAGAAATGCAAATCAAAACCACAATGAGATACCACCCGACACCAGTAAGAATGGCCCACATCCAAAGAACTGACAACAACAAGTGCTGGCGTGGATGTGGAGAGAAAGGAACACTCTTACACTGTGGGTGGGAGTGTAAACTGGTCCAACCACTACGGAAAGCTGTGTGGAGGACCCTCAAATTAATGAAAATGAAACTACCATTTGACCCAGAAATTGCTCTCTTGGGAATCTCAAGAGACCTCAATGTGGGTACAAAGGGATACCTGTGCTCAGATGTTTACTGCAGCACTGTTTATAATTGCAAGAACTTGGAAGCAACCTAAATGCCCCAAAACAGATGACTGGATGAAAAAAACATAGTATATATATATATATATATATATATATAGACACACACACACACACACACACACACTGGAATATCACACATCAATTAAAAATGACAAATTTTATGATTTTATGATAACATGCAAGTCATGAGGAAAAGTCAAAACAAGCTAACCACCAAACTGAAGCACACAACTTGGGGTAGGGGGGGAAGGGGGGAAATGGTGGGGAGGATGGGGGGATTGAATCACTGGGATTGCAAAGATGTGAAATTTATATATAAATTTTAAAGAAAAATCTTCCCTAAAAAAAAAATAATAAAATTTTCATAATGCTTAATATCTGTTATGTGGTGAAAGAAATGCATTGTTCACTGTCCTGATTGATTAGTAAATACAGTAGCAAGATGTTGACACAGGCTAGAGCAATCCTTCTCAAACTGGAGCATACTTCCCTTAGAGGAACATCTGGCAATGAATAAAGTCATTTAGTTGTCATACTTGGAGGATCCTACTGGCATCTAGAAGGCAGAGGTCTGAGATGTCACTGAACACCCTATAGTTCACAGGCCAGCCCTCTAAAGAATTATCTGATTCAGAATGCTACTGTTCCTTTATCTATGGAGAGGAGCCAGTCTGTCTATGGCACATAAAGAAGCAAGATTGAAGTATCTCTCAAAATTCATTCAGTGATTTCAGGAGACTATTTTACATTAAAACAAACATTTATTTTGGACGAAACACAAATTTTCCTAGAATTTTAAGATAAAACATGAACTTTTGTTGTAATTTCACACATGTAGAAGATTATCTCAGGCTATACATTCATGAACTCTCTTAACTCTAGAGGTAAGGGAAAGGACAATCTGATGAAACTGCCTTCAGTTGAGTCATGAAGGGTAAGACATTATCAGGTATGTGGAGGATAGAAAGAGAATAACTTAGCCAAGATCAGAAAAAGTGCTGGGCCTTTTCTGAAGAAAAGGAAAAGTAACATGGTGAAACAGAGAAAAGGAAAGAATAATTTGAGATCTGGTTGGAGAAGTGAGCAAGAGACAAGATCACATTTGGTGCTGTTAGCCTTGATTATATAATTAGTTTTAACTTAGAGTTTAAATACAGTAGAAAATCAATGAAATGAATTAAAGCTGGAAGGTGGTATGTCCTAATTTACATGAAAAAAAAAATCAGTTTAATTATGTGGAACATGTAGAGGTGATAAGAATTGAAAGCCTAATTTAGGAGAGTCAACTTTAGGAGATAAATAATATAATACAATTAGAAAGAGGTGGTGGTAGAATTAAGAAAAATAAGTGAATACAGGTTCAACACAAAATAACAAAAAAAATCAGATGTAATTTATACTTTCTATTTTCTGTCTATTGTTTGTTGCTCTGTCAAGCATTGTACTGATCATATTTAACATACAACATATTTTCCAAATTTTCCACTGGCACCAGTTTTCCCTTTTCAAGTTGGAATCACCACTACAATAGTAGTTCCTTTTACATATGTGTGTGTATGTAATATGTTTTCCATTATGTTGAAACACTAATTCTGCTCTCTTTTTAAGAGAAAAGAAACCCTATTCATCCCCTCTGAAAATGAGAAGATTTCTAAAAAGCTTCACCTTTGTTATAATATTGTGAAAGATCATTATGTTCGAGTTTCAAGTAATAATGAAACCATCTCTGGATGGGAGAACGGTGTGTGGAAAATGGAATCCATATTCAGAAAAGTTGAAACAGACTGGAAAATGGTAACTTAATGCATGAAACTCTAAAACTTTTGTCATTATTTGAACAAACATAGATATGTACATGTATTTGGTATAAAAACTGATGTAACTTAGTAAACTGGTAAAAAAAAATCCTGCTCTAAACTTTTAATCAAAAGTTCATATAAAATTCATGCACTTATGTTAAGGAAATGTCCATCCATTTTCATCAAAGACACTGAATTTTTCTTTCCTGGGAAGAAATAATCAAGTGTATAACCAACCCATGTAACTAGTTTTTGCCTGAATGAAGCATAATTGTCAATAATTCCTTCACACATATGTATTGACTGCC
The DNA here is from genome assembly GCA_004024945.1 of Uropsilus gracilis. NCBI lineage: Eukaryota > Metazoa > Chordata > Mammalia > Eulipotyphla > Talpidae > Uropsilus > Uropsilus gracilis. The sequence goes on from PVHY01005996.1 coordinate 28,710, forward strand.
CATTAAATAAAGACTACAGGGGGGGTGTCTAACAGTTTAATTGAAAGTCTTAAAAGCTAATTGTCCAACATATTTTCATTTCATGAGAATGTGGATGACTGAATAGCAGCATTGTATTATTTCTTCCCTGTGTCCTAAGAATAAGGAAAGAAACAAGAGTGCAAGGACTGTAGTAGTTCACTTACTGACTTATACATTGTCACAAGCTATTTGTAATAAAAGCCTTCATTTGTAAGTGATACACATCAAAAGTATACTCACAGTAACTCACATGACCTCAGTAAATCTAACCATAGTGATATATTGATAACCATATCAGTGTGAAATATCGATAAAATTTTATGAGTTAGTGATCTTTTAAGTTAACTTGTCAAGATGTTTGAAAAGTTTTTCATTTGTAGGATAAGTTTTCAAAAGTGAGCCACAAATTAACAGCTGCTGGTGTTTATGAGCATCTGCTGCATGCTATCTTTGTAGACGGCAGTAATCAGAATACAAATGACATACGACCCCTGCTTCTTTTCTCTCTAATCATGTTTGTGTCCTAAAACTTTGGTGATTTTTATTTTATTATACTAAGAAAAAATTTAAAAGACTATAAAAATTGTAGACTTAGAAAGCTTTTTCTTTAATTAAAGGAGGAAATAAAAAAGGTGAAATTTTAAGTATCAAGATGTGTATGTGTTTATATAGTTGATGAGAGAAGATAAACTGTCTTTAGCTTAAATATTCCTCTGAACAGAAAGTGGGATAGAAGGTGTGTCATTCATGTTAGGACTAGGCTGTTTGTACTGCACAGAAGAGAAAAGAGAGCCTTTCTTTATAATCAGCAATATTAAGGGGAAAAGCAGCAATGTACTGCAGATGATGGGATGTGCTGGGAAGCAGGTCTGCTTACGGTTTTTCTTTGTCTTATTCATGCAGTTGTTGATGAAAAGACATTTACTGAGTGCTTATTGTGCCAGGCATTGCTCTCAGCAACATGGATAAAAAGATGATACAGTTTCTGCCCTCACAATCTAACAGGGGAAACCACAGCATAGTTATCTTAGCCACGATGTGGAGTGCTATAATAAGGACATCAACACATTACTATGGAAACACCGAGGAGGGAGTAATTAGCTGTGACTGTGGGAGTTGGGTAAAGCTCCATTAAGCAGGCGACATTTGAGCTGGACGCTGAAGGATGAGTAGGTGTTCGTAAGGCAAGGGGACAGCAAGGAAATGATAGGTAGTGGCATACTTTGCAATCTCTCTACCTAGAACATGGTGGTCAGAGAAGGTATATTGTATGGGAAAGATATAACTATTGTAAATAAGATGCAAAGGTCATTAAATGTAAAACAAACTCCAACTCAAGTCATATTTCTGCCTTGATATGTTTCCATAAAAGATGTCAGTTTTTTAAAGTAAAATAAATATGGTCCAGTTACATTATCTTTACCAAATGATGAAAAATATTAGATACTGAAACTGTACTGATATATTTGATATTTTGCCATCAGAACTGAATTTTCCACCTAAATCACTATTTTATTTATTTATTTGTTTGTTTGTTTGTTTTGTTTTTTAGATCACAACCTCTGTGGTTTTTTTTGGGATACCTCCCTCTCCCTCCTCCCTCTCCCTCTGGTGCCCCTTCTAGTCGCTCAAACCCCACTCTTTGTTGTTTACTAGTTGTACTAAGTCCATTAGTCTCTTTCCTATGGCAGTGTCCTTTCACTGGGTGAGGGACTGTGTTGTTGGAACCAGGCGAGCCTTGCTGGTAGGTTTAAGTTTGCGTTGGGCAGCCAGTCTCTATTCATTTGTGATCTGTCCATGTTTTCTTGCTGCAGGCCATCTTCTCCAATCTCATCTCCATTACTTTGCTGCTTTTCCTTATGATTCTGGTGTCAGATTTAGGAGGTCTCGCCCCCCAGCCAGTGTTCGTCAAGAAGTTTCTCTGAATACAGGCGTCTGTGAATGGCCTTTGAAGATCATCTCCTCTGCCTCAGTTTGCAGTTTTAATGTGGAGCCAATTACCCCATCTTTGCTCTTCCTCTCCTCTCCCGTAGTGTGCGAGGGTGTGTTGCTCTCCTTGAAGGCATCTCCAAAATGAAGTCCCGGGTCTTCTTGGCCCGGTGAGCCCATAAGTGCACATGATGACATTGTGTCTCTACAGTTGTTTCTCTTGTCTCGCATGCACTGATTCTCTTGGTTGTCCATCTGCTGTGTCCAGCTCAGGCTTGTGGGCTGGATTTTTGCATGGTCCCTCAGCTGATCTATGTTGGGGTTTGTGTTGTGCAAGTTCTTGATCCTCTGAAGTTTAGCTGGAGTAAGAGAAATGGAAGGAGCTCCCCTGCCTCCTTGCCTGTGCGCCAGAACCTCCCTGCACAGGGGTGGGCCAGACTGCCAATCCTGCACCCTCCCATGCTCCCCTTGGGCTAGGAGCAGTGGGCAACATGGCTTGGCCAATCTGAGCTGCAGATGGCTGCCTTGTGAAGCAGCCATCCACTGGTGGGTGGGGCCACCTCCCCCCCATGCTCTCCCCAGGGTTCACCCGGCTTTGGGGGCTTACCCAAGAACCCTGACCCCCTTTGCTCCGCATTGACAAGGGAGCCCCGACAGCCAGGGACCCGGATGTGCAGACAGCCATGGGGTGGCTGCCTGCTGACAGGCAGGACTCAAGTCCCTGCCCTGCCCCCGCACCAGAACTTCCCTGCACGGGGCCAGGCCTGGACAGCTGAGCCTGCGCCCTCCCATACTCCCCTTGGGCTAGGAGCCGAGAGGGCAGGGTGGCTTGGCCTATCCAAGCTACAGATGGCTAGCCTGTGAAGCAGCCATCTCCTGGTGGGTGGGGCCACCTCCCCACTCCATCCCCCCTCCGGGGCTCACCCGGCTTTGGGGGCTTACCCAAGAACCCTGACCCCCTTTGCTCCCCGCTGGCAGGGGAGCCCCGATGGCCAGGGACCCGAGCATGCAGACAGCCGTGGGGTGGGACTCCTTAATCAGTGTTTTAATTCTGTACTGGCTCGTCCTCAGTTAGGGAGTCATGACTCCACTAAATCATAGAAACCTGTTTAACATCACACCTTTCCTTAATAATGTCCTGACTGGAATCATGACAGATCACATGTAGCCTGCTCTATCACTTAGAACAGACTCTTACTCTCTCAAAGAAGTGCCCTCCATAGAGCATAGAGACGTAGTAAATGTTACTGCTTATTGATGTCTGGATTCAAAAGAATACTCAGAGCTAAATCAGGAAGAACGGAATACTTTTTAAGAGAACAAATGAGCTAACACCTTGATAAAAGTGATTTAATAGCTTCCTAAACTAGCCTCTCTACATCAGCCCTGTGCCTTTAAAGATGTTCTCATGCTGTACCCCAAAAAACTTTGCAATAGCCCCTTTTGCTACTGAGTGCTTACAGTAAGAAACCTCTCAAGTTCTTTCCAGGTCCTGGTACTTGCCTGCTGGTCAGGCAGTATCTTGCACCATGCTCCCACTTGTTCTGTGCATCGCAGCTACACTGCTCTTTCCCTTCCACACAGCTTCCTTTACTTTTTGTTAGGTGAACTTATTCTTTTCCATAGAATTTAAGCTTTCACTTTGCTCCTTCCAATCTGTTAACTGGGTCTATTTTCTCCTTCACTATGCTATATATCTCCATAACATTTAAACAAATATGTGTGAAAATATCTGCCTCTCTTCTACTAGATTGTAAACATTCCCCAGCTTGGGTTTTTTCTACTCACTTTGTACTCAAAGGATTTGTGTATTGTACTCACTAAATTTATATTGTGCCTCGTACATAATAAGCTTTCAGTCAACATTAGTGAATGTAAGAAAGAATGGCTGAGTATATGTGGCATAAATTATATACTACCTCAGAGCTATATAGAGCACTAGAGATAACTGTTTTCATTCAGCTTCTGTTCCTTGAATGTCCTTGGATATTTTTCATTTTTGAGCATTCGATTATCTTTTGTCACTAGAATTATTTTGGCACTTTTTCATGCATGATATATCAAGACTTGATTCATGTAGTCATTCAACAAACATGCGCCTTGTCAGACATAGGGTTGGCTTTAGAATGCATTTAGGAAGTGAAATCAAGAGGCAGATCTCCAAGTGAGCATAGATTAGTGCTGGAGAAAGATTCACACATGAGCTACCGCATCAGCTGTTTAGATAATGACATGAATGGGTCTGTGTACAATACTAAGGGAAAAAAGAGAGAATGAAAAAGCTATTGAGTCAGAGAAGGCCTTGTGGAGGAAGTATCTCTGAGCAGGATTTTAGAGGAGGCAGAGGGAGAGTTTATTAGTACAGGGACAGGATATGAAAGGAGGAGTACGTGACACATGAGAAATACTATGTGAAAATCAAAGATCTGGCAACAGTATTGTTATATTGAGAAAAGAATAAAATAGTAGAGAGTATGGACAATAGTGGGAAGTAAGGCTAGAGAGAAAAACAACTATTAAGTCCCAGGGATTCTGATTACCTTGCATTATGTAATAGGAAATATGAAAGCATTCAAGCAAGGGTAAGGATCTAGTCCTTTCCAGAGGCCTGATGCAGAGATAATTCCAGAGGTTCCAAATGGGACAATTCATAAGCATAGTACAGAAGTATTTTAAGTATAGTGGAAACTGACACTATTGATGTTGATTTTGATACAAAAGGGAATAAAAAAATAAGATTTATGAGCAATACCAGTTTACCAGCACTGAATTAAAATATCTTGAAATACAACTGCTCTGCTGGATATCTGTAGGAATGACTAACTGCAGGGTAGCTTGTATGGTGAACCTGATTAGACAATCTTAGCAGCCTAAGCAAAAGAGTAATTTTAAGAACCTACAAAAACAGTTCAGACAGTGCTATATAACCTCAACCTCCAGGAAACCATAGCAGCAAATATAGCCACCTAGCATGTAGTAGTAGTAGTAGTAGTAGTAGTAGTAGTAGTAGTAGTAGTAGTCAGAAAATCTTTTAATTGAGTATCTTTTGGAGTACGAAATAAAGCCACAACTGAAAAGATAATCTTCATTTGTGTAGCTTCATTGTGCAGCTTACTGTGAAGTGTATTACTTAGACCTTAAACCACGGATGCACTGGTCTTGTTCTCACCATTCAACAAACCCTTCTGTGTATTCAGATCTTTACCACTAGAGAAAGAATTGGTTAAGGTACATCATATAAGCACATCTGAAATAAATAGTTACATTAGGGATAGGGGTGTATTGACAGGTCACTGTGGTAGGAAATTCTAGAGGGCCCTGAAAGCAAAAGAGTGGATTTAATGCAAGAGCCAAGACATTTGTTGTACATTCTAGACCAAGCAAATAGTATGAAGAAAGTGGGGTTTTGAAAACATTAACTAGGCAATTACAGAATGGGAAGTACACAGTCGTGACTATAGAAGTAAGTGTGGTATAAATGAGATTTTTTTCCCCATATGTGCCAACTTAGGGGAGTTTGAGTGTCTGTGATAAATTATTAAAAAGATAATCCTTAGGGTTTTGAGACTGGGTGAAAAGAATTACCTATGGATGTCAGTTTTCATGTCAGCATCTTCAAAATGAAACGAAGAGAATGATGATTTAGAAATAGCGAGTAAAGTTGAATACCGTAAATATAGTGATAAGAGGTACTGATGAAAGAATGAGGAGTATGCTGTTTAGTGAAGCAAGCATGGATATTGCCATTTGAACTATTATATATAGCAATGATGGAAATATTTCCTTGATTTAGATGTTGGTGACCCATTTCACTCTAGGAAAGCTTATCTAAAAATCCAGACTGAGAGAAAACTAAAGAAAAATTGTGTTTAAGAAAATTCTACATTTTCAGCAGAACCCTGATTTCATTTTAAAGCTAGATTCACTAATTCAAGAGAAAGTGTGCCAAAATTTTGTTCCTATGTTACCGTATAGGACTATACTTACTAAGGTGCTTGTATTCAGGTAATACCTTTGATCCACAATAAAATTGCTAATAAAGTGAGAAAATATTAGGAGAAAAATCATCAGTGGTGAAAAATTGGATTTTTTTTTTTCTGAGACTAGGTATTGCTATTTTTACCCATGGAACTGCAGGCTCTCGTTGCCTGGGGTACCACAGACTCAAGCAATCCCCAGCCTCAGCTTCCCAGGTAGCTGGGATTACAGGTGCGAGCCACCACGCCCAGCTATTTTTTTGGAACTAGGTCCGCTACAGGCCCCAGGCGGGACTGGAACCACTATCCCTAGCCCCGGCCACTTCATAGGCTGAAGCTTACAGGCACAAGCCACTGTGCCTGGCCGGAAAAATTGAATTCTTAATAACCATTTATACACAATATTCTTTGATAGTAGAGTTTGATTCTGTTTCTTACTCTGTTATTTTTGACAATTCCTTTTCCCCTCTACTTTGTAGGTGTATTTAGCCCGTAAGGAAGGATCATCTTATGCTTCTATTTCCTGGAAGGTTGAGTGTGGGTCCGTGGGCCTGAAAGTAGATAGCATCTTCATTCGAACAAGTAGTCAAACCTTTCAGACTGGAACAATACAATGGAAACTGCGATCTGAAACAGTACAAGTGGAAGTGACAAGTGGTAAGCATCTGACTAGAGAAATAACCATGAAGTGTATATTTAGCACTCTGGAAAATATTGTGTTTATTTGGGATGTAGTTCTGAGGTTTTGTTACTTGGGACTTAAACTGTTGTAATCAAAGAACAGTTAAAATCTGTATAACTTCATTGTAATAAAAGGGCTTTGGGTTTTTATAGTGAAACAAATGGAAAGGGAAAGATCATTTTTTGTTTCAAAGGACTTTTCCTCTATAAAAATAATTTGTATTTATTTTGTAATGGTTAATTTTTACCTATACATCACGTATATAAAATGTACCCCAAAATAATCTCTTTCGGGCCAGGCATGGTGGCTCGTGCTTGTAAGCTTCAGCCTATGAAGCGGCCGGGGCTAGGGATCGTGGTTCGAGTCCTACCTGGGGCCCGTAGCGAGACCTAGTTCCAAAAAAAAATAGCTGGGCATGGTGGTGTGCGCCTGTAATCCCAGCTACCTGGGAAGCTGAGGCTGGGAATTGCTTGAGTCTGTGGTACCCCGGGCAGCGAGAACCTGTGGTCCCACGGGCAAAAATAGCGAGACCTAATCTCAAAAAAAAAAAAAAAAATCTCTTTAAATTATTCAAATTACAAAAAATAAAGTGTTAATTTTTCCTTTCCTCCAACAGATAAAGCTCTTCATTCTTATCATGATTTTTCTGGTGCCACCGAAGTTATTTTGGAAGCAGAGTTAAGCAAAGGAGATGGTGGTGTTGCTTGGCAACATACCCAGCTGTTTAGACAAAGCTTAAATGACCATGAAGAAAATTCTTTGGAGATAATTATAAAATTCAGTGACCTTTGAGAACCTGAATCTTATAAAAAATCTGGCAATAATCAAGGCCTCACCATATTCTGTTGTAGTCTGTTGGGTCAATGCATGCTAAGGCCATTTACTACCCTCTGCCAGCATATTTCCTCCGCTAGCTATCCATCATGTAACCCCCATAAAAATCTATCTTTGTAAAGTGGACCATAATGAAACCTTGAATTAAAAGCTCCCTTCCATATGTGACCTTAATTTGGAGTAAAGTTTTATTGTATTGCCCAAATACGGGATTTTAATCTAAAGACTGATTAAGTACAGTTTTAAAAGTAAAATGATAGTATTAATGATTCAGTGCTATTCAGGATTTTGGTAAAATCTTAAGGTAATTAGTAATTTGACATTTTCTGATCAGCCATAAATTTGTCCATAAGTAATTTAACTAGAGTTCCTAAGATTTTGATTTTTAATAAATGTGAAAGTGTAGCATCTCATAAGTTATATAATGCATGAAAATTTTTATGATGTATATATGTAGTCATTTAAAAAATAAAATGAATTATTTTGCTTTATCTTTTTAGTGTTGACTGAACAAAAATAAGTATGCTAAAGACTGAAAACTAAATAGTTGTGAAAACGCTTAACATTGCACAAATTCAAAAATACATTATACATTCATATTGTATAGAAACTTCATAATATGCCTTTCTTTTGGATATTTTTACTACCTCATTGAATAAAATATCTATTCTTGTCTTTGAAACTGTAACTATATATATGGTATTTATACTATATGAAGATTTGTGTGTGTGTGTGTGTGTGTTCCATATAACTTTACAGTTAAACTTAGTGAACATTTATTAAACATTTTTGTTCAAAAGCATTGTGATAACACTGTGAAAGGGGCAGTGGTGTAAAAGACAGTCAGTGTCCTTTAAATGCTGTTGTGGTGTTCTACAAAGTGAATTCTCAATTCTAGAAGCAAGGAAAGACCCTTCTTAGAAATTCTCTTCCTAGGAAGTGTATAGAACATCTAGATGTGTTATAAAATATGTACAAGAACCTGAGACCAAGGTTCTGTATTTGCTTTTCAGTCATAGTCAAATTCTTCTTTTTTGGATTACACTTTTGCTAAAAAGCTGCATTGCAAATAAAGAACTTTGTATATCACAAGTTATGAATATGTCTTGAATAATATTGAAGTTTTCTGGAATTGTGACTCAGATTATTCGTAGCATTTTATCTTGGCCAACTGTATTAAATTGGAGAGCTCTGACTCTTAACCTATCTTGTGGTGGCTGGTACTGGCACAGTGAGTATTTTGATGATCACATGGACCGAATTTCTAACATTCGTGAAGAAACCTAGAGATCTACAGTTTTATCAAAATGTGAGAACTGAACTGAATGTACTTAATCTGTGAAAAGAATACCTTCTAGTTTTTACTGAAAATTGATTGGAGTTCAGACACCCCATATTTTATGAGCGCTTTGATTTTTGTTTTTAATTCATAAAAGTGTGGAAATTGTACAGAAATTACAGGACAAAATAGTCTTCAATAATGTGGAAAGTTAAACGACAGTAAACCAACAAGACAAAGGTAACTTGACAAACAAAGCCGGACTAACTGTAGACTCCCTACCCCTTGATTAACTGGCATTGAGGAGCTAGACAAGAAAAATCTAAAACTAATTTTAAGCAAACTTGAAGCATAGAGCATGAGATGGGGATGGGGGAACATCGGGGGTGGAAGGGGCACAAAAGACTAATAAGACAGTGGTTCACAGTTGATAAGGTGGTGGGAGAAGCCTGGGGTAGATAACAGTGTAAAACAAATATAAGAAACAATTCTTTTAAAATATAAGTCATTTAAAACCTGAAAGAATAACTGCCCCAAGTTCTTGAAACATGCTCTTATTGATTCTCTCTACTGTCACTGCTCATTGTGGAAAAAGAATTTAGACCTTGATTTCAGGTCAGATCCTATCATGAATTTTTAAGTCATTCCTTTGCTAGAAATCACATTCTAAACATGAACAGGAGGTGTCAGATGATGGTTTCATCAGTTTACAAGGAAGGTATCTTAAATTAAGGGAAGGCTAATGAATTTTGGGTAGGAAAGATTGTTAGAGGGAATTTAACCAAGGCTCTTGACTTTTCCTGAGGAAAGTCAAGCCCAGGGAAGTTAAATGACCTGTCTAAACAAATCTGGATTAGTAGCCTAAGATTCATTTATACTTCTCAGTCTCTTTAGGTTGAAGGGTTATAGCATTGTAAACCTGTTTGTAAATTGCTGTTTTAGTAGATGTCTCATGAATATACTTTGATTTTAATGTCCAAGCTGAGAATGTAATAAAAATTAATATTAGATCCAATGATTTTTTTTCTAACTAGTTAGGTTTTTCTGAAGAATAAATGTAATTTGACCATAGATATATATGCTTTGGTACTTGTGTCTTCAAACATTTTTCTCTGCAAGATAATGAATTATGTGATGATTTTACTGTTCAAATAAATACCCTATTGTAAGCTAATAATTCTAATCCAGATGTCATTCCCCCTCTTGGGCGAGACTAGTAAGTCATGAATGGTTTCATTACTTTTAGTATGTTTCCTCAGTCACATCCATTGTTGGATCTTAAATCTGTATTTCTAGTAAGAGATTTAGACTGGATCTAAACTAATAACAATTACCTTTTGGGTACCTAACCAGCTTCTTGTTTGACTATAGTAGCGTAGTGGTGTTGGTAAAGTATATCTTTTCCATTTTATAGTTGATGAAAGCAGGTGGTTAATTGGGAGCCAGTACTTTACTATTGTTGTGTTTTCTATTGATTAATCCCCACAAGAGAAAGTAGACTCTCGAAGTGAGACCTTGCTCTCTTAATTTTCTGACAGCTCCATGTGAGATCAAAATCACAGCAGCAACCAGAAACTCATAGGTAAGGCAGAAAAGGGTCTCTGAAAAGCTGAAATCAAATTACTAAAGCCCATATTTTTTCATTTGAAAAGAAGGTAATTGAGATTGTCATTCAAGGGTAATTACCAGCTTCAATTTTTCGAACTATTAGTCATTTTTGTTAAAAATTCCGGTGGGATAGGATATGCTGAAGCGAAAGTGCTACCTCTTTCTCAAACTTAACACTCTTTTCAGAAGTAACTGCCAAAAATTTTGCACTTGTCTTCAGAAGTTTCATGTTTATGTAGGTCCACACACAAGATCAGTTTTCTTGTATTTGGGTTTTTTCTTTCTTTGTAAATGGTAATAACCCGTAGCTGGCTTGGGCTTTCTCATTGTGTTTGGTATCTCCACCAACCACCCCCCCTCTCACCCCTTGGGTGGGAAGCGTGACTGCAGAGCGGTGTAAGTGGGCTGTAGCCAAGAGTGAGCTTCATGCCAGGGTGCCTCAGCTGGAGATGCCCCTACTTCACCCTTCTCTGCCCGAGATTCACTTGTTTTCAGGGTCTTTTTTTCCCCCTTTATAATACAATTTTATCTTTTCTTAAAATATTTACGTAATTGTCTACATAACAAGAAAAGGCACAGGTTTTGCTTCCCCCTCCAACTGTGCTCTCATTTCCTGCGTTCTCATATTCAGCCCATCCACATGGATAACCATACTTAGTAGTTTGAGTTATTCTAGTTTTTTCTTTTGAAAATATTAGCAAAAAAATTAATCTCCATTTCCATCACTACAGATACTATACTGCAAATAATTTTTCACTTTGTCTTTTAATATTATAGAAATCATCCCATTTCAGTCTTTTAAGAGTTTCTTCATCTTTTTTACATGTGGATAATACTCTGTTGAGTGCATTATTTGTTCACATTTTTGGGTTGTGATCAATTTTTCTTAACTAACAAAACAGTATATTCAAAAGCAAATCAGGATTTCAACTTATGCTGAAAATTTGGATGATGTGACAACGCTGACACAGTGTCACAACTGGTGGCAGTAGTTAGTTCAACCTAATTAGCTGTGCGTCCCATTAACACAGGTCTGTATTTCCTATTATGGAGGTTCTGGGGGCTATAAATCTCTTACCCTTAGCTCCAATGCTGGCACTTACTATTAGATACCACTTAATGTAATATGTACACTGTTCTTTGAGAGATGTTCCTCTGGTCCCATATCTGCTAAGATTATAAAAATCAAAGACTGTAAATGGGTTGCATGGTTTTGTTTATTCATTAGTTAATTTTTTTACCTACGATCACTTCACTCAAAAGATGCCTGCCTGTTCATGTCACAGCCACCCTACAGGAATTTACTTTGTGTGTGTGTGTGTGTGTGTGTGTGTGTGTGTGTGTATGCATCTGTCAAATTTCAAGTTATTGATAATTTGACAGCTTGAGTATCTTTCAGAGAGGGTGGTTTTGCAGTAAGTTATTAAGATTATAGGTATCACGTCTGTGATGAAATACAAAATGTGGGAGACAGACCAGTTTGTTTTTCAAATTCATACTTTCCTGTGCCCATTTCTTTCAATTTTCTGAGACAAATATACTCAGTTCTTGTAATTGCCTTTCAATCCTGCTAGTGATTATGTCTCAGTATTCTTTGTAAATATCACCATTGCATTTTGTAAAACTAACTGCGGAGTGCTGGCCCCACCATAGCACTCATGCTGTTTAAAAGGGTTCTTGTCAGTATCAGGTGGTGGTTTCCAGATTTCCTCTGCTATTAATTAATATTAGTTTAATTTCTTTAATATACAGAGAAGTACAAAGAATTATATCAAAGAGAAATGTATTAACATTCCCTATTAACAATCATCGGCTAATGAAAATCAAAGCAACACCTAAGTTGAAGTCCTCTGACCCATTTCACCTGTTTCCCCAACTTCTCCCAGAGGCAATAATCATCAGGATTTTAGAGTTTCTTCTAAAGTATCCATATTTATACATAAAGATCTTAACTAGCATAACTGCCACATAGAGCCCATCAATTAATAGTACCACAATTTATCCTGCCCTACCTATCTGGTAAATTTTAGCTTATTCTCAATGTTACTTACAAGCAGTTGTTACTACTACTATGATGATGATGACTACTACTACTACTGCTACTGCTATCACTACAGTCAATGCTATCTGTATCTCCTTGTAGAAAAGTGTAATTTCTCTTAGGGTACATTCTTAGAAATAAAATTGCTAACTCATAAACTAGATACATTCTCAAATCGATTGTCAATTGTTCTCTAAGATGTTTAGAAGCAACCTTGCTATTGACAATGATTCCAGTCCTGCTCTACTTCCTGTCCTACATGCAGTGTTAAACTTTATCACTTTTGCCACTTTTGTGGTTATATGAAGTAGTATTTCCTTTGTAATTTCTTGATTATTAATGAGTTTGAGTACCCTCTCACAAATTATTGATCACTAAGCATCCCTGTTCTGACTCTCCAGATAGTTTGTCCCTTTTCTATGGGATTCTTTGTCCTCTTCCTATTTTTAGGTGGTTATGCATTCTGGAGTGTAGTCTTCTGTCGTATTTCTCTCCACATGTGGTCTATTTTTAAAATATGTTGATGATCCTTTGTCAGAAACTACCCAGCACAGCAAAAAGGCATCATCTCTACAAGACGTGTTTAGAAACATGTCAACCTTTGACTTACACCTTTTTATACGCCCTAAAGCTAGTCTTTTTAGGCTAAGGGGTTGTGGGATGAAAAGAGACAAAGCAGTATCTAGTGGCAATAAAGAATAGTGTATGAAATTCTTGGTGTTCTTGAAATATAACGAATAAAAGTCTGCTTATGATGGCAACATGCTTGTAATTTGGAGAGCATTTAGACTTGGAGAGAAAAATGCTTGAAAATGAAAGCATTCGCATACTGAATTCCTTGGAGGAAAGACTGTCATCTGAAATGTTATGTCATCCCTTGCAAATATAAAAGACTAAAAAAGCAAAGAGGGTCTTTGATCTTCACTAATAAATATGGAACCATCAAAGCTCTTGTACTTGTAAACCTAAATTTGAAACAGATTAAATGTTATGGGAGGATGATGTCAGGAGAACTTTGCACAATGAATCATGAAGTAGTTGAATTTTTTAAAATTCATGGTTGAAGAGAAGAGTGAATATATTCAAATGGATTTAAATTGGCTCACAGGATAAGAAATGTTAGCACTGAATGGTCATGCAATGATGTAATGCACCTTTGCCAGTAGGGAAAAATATGGGGTTTTTTTTGTTTGTTTTGTGGTGAGTTTTTTGTTTTTTTGTTTTTTTTTTTTTAGATTAAGTCTCATTATGTTGCCCAGTGTTCTCTTAAACCCATGGATCAAGTGATCCGTAGCCTCAGTCTCCTATGTAGCTGGGATTACAGGTATACACCACCGCAGCCAGCTAAATATGATATATTTTTATTGGCAAAATCACATCAGCCTGAAAATGACAGGTGGCAGAGGAATTGCCAAAATAAAAACCGAGTGTAAACCTAAATGCCATCTTTTCTCATCCATATGTATGGGTGTGGGTGTCGACAATATGATGCCACACATTTTCTGTTCTGCCTGGTTCACCAGCTCAGGGCAGAGCATTTCAACTCCTGCTCTCCTTCCCCTGCTCCTTGGTGCTCTTCTGCCAGCCCCACATTCACAAGGAGGCTGCCTCATTAATAAATCCGCAAGCATATTAAGTAATCACGACTTCTAAGACTTGTTTTCAGTGGGAGAATGGAAATGTTTTATTTTTGATTTCTCAGACTGTGTTCTCCACATCTTAAATTATAAATGATGGTATTTTGTGGGAAACTTTTCATTTTGTTTTCTAAGTGCAAGTTAATTATTTTTCATGGTTTGAATGCAGTGTTATGTTTAGGCCTCATTTTCTGATGAAAGTGTCATTTTGATTTCCCTCACTGCAGAAAGGATTGTGTACAGATTAAATTCTAGTATTTGTGAGGTAATTCCTACATTAAAATATTTGTGGATGTGCACAATGGAAAAACAGAAGTAGAAACAGGATGAAAATAAACTACAAGCTGTGTGTGTAAGTTTCCTGCTATTCCTGTTTTTGATGGTGATACTTAGCGCCTAGGATCTTGGACTGCTTCATCTGAGAGGTTTACTTAAAATGCAGATTTTCTGTCCTCATGTACAAGATTTATTTTTTTATTTTTTTGAAACTAGGTATAGGTCTCGCTTTGTTGCCCGGGGTTGTCTCAAACCCATGTACTCAAGTGATCCCTAGGCTCAGCCTACAGATAGCTGGGATTCCAGACATGTGCCACCACACCACACTTGTACAGCTGTGTACAAGATTTTAAATTCAAATCTTTAGGTTGAGGCTGGAGAACTGGATTTACCTACAAATCCCTCATTCTTAGATAAACCAGCATTTCAGAATACAGATGTAACCTAATGCTCTCATTTTCTTTTCTTTTCTTTTCTTTTTTTTTGAGACTAAGTCTCGCTATTTTTGCCCGTGGAACCACAGGCTCTCGTTGCCCGGGGTACCACAGACTCAAGCCGTACCCAGCCTCAGCTTCCAGGTAGCTGGGATTGCAGGCACGTGCCGCCATGCCCCGCTATTTTTTGTTTGTTTTTGGAACTATGTCTCGTTATAGGCCCCAGCCGGTACTCGAACTGCGATCCCTAGCTCCAGCCACTTCATAGTCTGAAGCTTATAGGCACGAGCCACCATGCCCGGACCCTAATGCTCTCATTTTATGATAAAATGAGAAAGTCAGAGGTTAGAGATTAAGACTTTGGCCACAAATCACACAACAACCCCTTGTCCTGTGCCTAATAACTTTTTTCTGATTCTCCTCTGTCAACTCTTAGAGCAAACCAAAGTTATTGAGTGGGGGAGCTGGGAAAAAGGGTGGAAGAAAAGTGGTGTTCTGACCCATTTCTTTGTATCCATTTTCACCTCAACCCTTTGCAATTTGTCATTTACCTCACTCTGCTTTCAACAACACAAAGTGACAAGACCCTTAATGCCAGGAACCAGGTGTATTTTGTTGTTGTTTCCACTGTGTTGCTTTCAAAGTGCCCAGAAGGGATTGAGATCAATCCCAAGCAGATTGCATAGACCATGGTGGCTCCACAGAGTGCCCATGTGTAGCGGGTGCTAACACTTCCAATGCTCCCACCAATCGCCTAGTGACCCATTTCTCAGAATGTATCTCCATCACTAATCACGTGTGACTTCAGTAAGAAAGAGACAGCAAGGCTAAGTGTCAGAGGCTGCCACCTGAGACCGGACAGGACTCATGACCGTGAAATGAAGAAAACTTCATTTTACTATCTCATCTGGCTTCAGAACACTGAAGACAGAATTAACATGACAAATGTCCAGAGAGCAAAGAGCAGCTCCATTCCCCCAGTATTTACCTTGAGAAGCATTCCTTAGAAGTTACCAACAATGTATGGGTAAACTCCCTGCCCACCATTATCTCACAGGAACTACTGTTTTACACAAATTTTATTACCTTAGCTATTAGTCTTCCCTAGTCGTAAAATTAGTCGTAAAATATTCTCTTGACCACCTTTTTTTCTTCTTGCCTAAACCCTATGAAAGGCCTAGTAATTTACCTTAAAGTTGCTACCAGCCATGCTTCTGATAGCCCACAGTCTGACTTGTCAATCTCTCTCGTTCATCCTTTCTGGCAACCCTGCGCCCAGCTCTTTACAGCTAAGCAGATGAATTACAGAGTAAAAGAGACCTAGGGTGGTTCCTGCCTCTCTGTAGAACTGCTGCTCTTTGGGGTGTATTTAGTCATTTTCACCCAAGACACATTCTAAAAATTTTGCACCCACTGTGCTAAGGATACTTTCTTACACATGTGAAATGCTATTGAAGATGCGCTTCTGAATTCTTTCTCTTGAAGTAGTTGTCTCAGATACATGCCTATCTTTTCCTTCTTCCTTAGCCCCTGGCATTTGCTCCTTCTCAACCTGCATGCTGATTTCTTTTCTGATTGGATCAGCCTGAACCTGATGAACTTTCTGTTACCCTCCTTCATTCCACAAGGGCTTATTGGAACTGATACTAATATTATTTTAAATAAGGACTGTGCTTAAAATACTAAGACAGTTTGATAGTTAGTGGCACAAATCACATTGTTCTTAAAACTTTTTTATGATGGTCAATTCCATCTTTTAATTTTCCTTTACCAAAGGACGATTTTTTTTTTTTATTTGAGACTAAGTCTCTCGCTATTTTTGCTCATGGAACCGCAGGCTCACATTGCCCAGGGTACCAAGGACTCAAGAAGTCCCTAGCCTCAGCTTCCCAGGTAGCTGGGATTACAGGCACGCGCCACCACGCCCAGCTAATTTTTGGGACTAGGTCTCTCTATGCTGCCCTGAGCAGGACTTGAACCGCGATCCCTAGCCCCAGCTGCTTCACAGGCTGAAGCTTACAGGCACAAGCCACTGTGCCCAGCTTTGAATCATCTTTCTTTTATTTATTTATTATTTTTTTTGAGACCACTTCTCACAATGTTGCCCAGGGTGGTCAACTCAAATGATCCCCAGCCTCAGCCTTCCAGGTAGCTGGGATTACAGGTGCCTGCTACCACCCCCAGTTGCTTTTCCAAGACCAGGTCTCCTATGTTGCCCACGGTAGTCTCAAACCTGCAAACTCAAGCAATCCCTGGCCTCTTGTCTCCCAAATGCTTGGATTACAGGCGTGCGCCACCATGCCTGGCTTGAATCATCTTTCCAATTTCATTATTTCTTGCATAAACCTGAACATGGGTTCTAGTTTCAATGGAGATAAAACTGGCTCCCAGCAATTGGGCCTGACATCTGACAGTCATGTGACTGACATCTCAGATGTCATCTCAGATGAGTTCCATCCTCCAGCCTCCTGTGGTTGATCTCCATGCCACGTCCCATTGCCACCCTCAAATAGCATGCCACTAGGGCAACCTTCTTGATACCTGTGTGAACGAACCATATTGGTAGACAGGATGTCGTTGATATAATCATTCAGTAAATAATATTTTGCTTTTAATTGGACTACATTTAATAAAATTGTATTTAAAAAGTCAAGTGATGGCTGTGTTTTTAGACACCTGCTTTAAGTGACTTATTTTCATAGATGAGTAGATCTCTCTTAGAGATCACCCTCCCTGACTCTCTAGACTAGATTGGGTCTCCTTGTCAAACATTGACTTCTCCTGCTATACTTTTTGATTCTACTTTCTTTATTGTTATAGTTTACAAATAATAGCATTATTATCTTATCCAATGAGACACCATGCATTTGAGATTAAAAACTTTATCTTTGTTTATAATTGTATCTTCATTATAAATGTACATTGGGTATTTATTTAATGAATTGTGTACAGATATTCTTTTTGGAAATATTTTATTGATTTGCTGTTTACGAAAATATGTGTGGGGAGCTACTGAATGAGGATAATAATGTAACAATTAGAGCTTAGAATTTGAAGTTAGAATTTTATAGAATTTCTGTGCATAATTTATAGAATTATTGGATAAAATAAGACAATGTACAGGAGTGACCAACATGATTCATATTTTCTTTCCCTGGAGAGCCAGATTCGCCAAATTCTGCCTTTTTCCAGATTTTTGGTATTGGCCACTCCTGTTGAAAAATGACTTCATCTTCATTCCTAATTTTGCTTCACTTTTCACATATTTTTGTAAACTTTCAGTTCTTATTTTCCAAAGTATAGCGGGAATAGTAATGGAATTTAAAATCATGCAATAATATTTAAGTTTAAAGCAATAAAAATTTAATTTTATTCATATAACTTCTTACAACAGTATATCTTTACTAGAGAAAAATTTAAAATACAGATAAGCAAAAATTCAAAATCACTTGTAATCACATTGCTCAGAGATAAATGTTGATTACATTTTGGTATTTGTCTTTAAATAAGAAAGATGTTTATGTTTATATATCTCTTCTCAAAATAGAATTGTCATACATAATTTTTTATGATTTAAATATTTGTGGACATAGCATGTTTTCAGTTATATTTTATGATTTTATAAAAATTTTATGAATGTGGTATGATTTGATGCAAACCAATCTATTGTTGACTTTTTAAATGGTTTCATTAATTTGTTGTTTTCTTTTGGTTTTGTGAAGTTTTTACACTTGATCTTAGCCAAAAGGCCGAGAAGCGATGGTTTTGCAAAATTTTTAAAGAGTAAACAGGCAAATGTCAAAAAAGGCAGCTCTTAGCAAATATTTTTTACTGGGATTAAAATTCTCATAACATGTCCTAAGATATCTCTTCAGTCCAGTTTCCCAAATTATATTTAGTAACATCTTAGAGATGTCACCCTTTATTGTGACCTTTCCAGGGCATTTCATTCCTTACTTCCTCTGTCATAACTGGACACCTCTTCTATGCCAAGTGCTACAGTGGGATTGAGGATACCAGTCCAGACTTCAAGCACTCTTTAGCATAAGACATTTTACCTTTTGGGGAAAAAATTATTTAAGCAAGAATTTTAAAAGATGATTTGATTAATTAACTTACATAAATCAAATCAGCCAGATTTTGTGAACAAATTTAATTGGTTGGAGATGTTTTTTAAAATTGAATTTCCAAATTATTACCAGTCTATAGACCATGAAACAAACCACTTTCTACTTTCTTTGTTTCCTACTTAATTATTGCATGCTTAAAAAACAAAATGTAATCTTAATGCTTATCCTGTGTAAAATAAAGATTAGTAAAATAACACAAGAATTGGAAAGGATTTCCATAATCTAGGGCAGATATGTTTGGCTATTCAGGGTGACAGTAATTTTGAAGGGGAAGTGAAATTAAAATAGAACCTGAAGGATAAATATAGGCTGTGTAGTTCTGAAGCTACAGCTTGTTTACAAGAAAACCTATGTTCCAATTTCTACACTTCAGAGATGCACATTGAGCAAAATACACTGGTCTCTGTGCACTGTCTGAAAGATAATGCAGACTGTAATTAGCTCAGCATTGTGCAAGAAATGTGAAGCCCACAATCTGACAAGCTGCCGACAAGGGCAAAGTTTAAGCCTTCTTGAATGTGTGCTGGTAGAACCCAGACAATGATCTTTGTAGAAAAAAATAAGGTTTCAAAGATAAAATCAAGTTTCATGTTTGCAATAGATTTTATACCTGACTAGTATTAATTAACAAAAGGCAAATACATGTAAACATGTGAGTTTGTTCTTTCAAACTAATCCCAGCCAAATTTCTATTAGGTACCACTGGGAAGAAACTGCACATGCTTTAGAATACTAGTTAAATTAAATGGATCCAGGAACTATTTACATAGACAAGATATTCCACACCAACCCAAAATCCTACCAGTCATCCCCAGGTGACTCCCTTCCCGAGCTGTTCTACCTCTGTGAATAATGCCACGGATGTCAAGAAACTCTATCAAGTAACATTTGTTGATTGCTTCTTCAAAAGTATCTACCTTCCAGCTATTACTTGCTACTCCTGCAAGATTTAAATCCTCAACTCTTTCTAACAGGTTTCTAACAGGACTGTGATATTGCCCCTTTCCAAGATATTTCACACATCACTACTAACATGATAATGTGATTTTGCTAAAACATTCATTTCACCAGGTCAAATCGCTCAAACCCTGTTTAAAAACTCACTCTGGTTTCTGCACCCGTTTAATTCCTGGAACATAGTAGGTTTTGAAGATTTTTGAATGTCAATGTACAAACTCACTGATTGTTTTCTAAAAATGTGGGTTTGGGTTTCATTTTAGTTTAAACAATCACTTAAACTCTGTAAGCTTAAACTCTGCAATGGCATACCACACTTCTTTCTGGAGGTTTTCATTTACAACTATTAAATGTACCGCAGCATTGTCAAATGACTGTTGATAATGAAATAAGCTAAGATGATTGATTTTTTACAAGTGTACTTCTAGCTCATGATAGAAGTATCACAATCCAACTTGTACATCATTAAAACTTGAGTCATTCACAATGTGTATTTAAAGAGAAGGTACTGATTTCCACAATCCTCACTTAAAAATTAACCTCATTATTTTCTACTCCTACATGTACACTTACTCCTTCTTCCCTTTTATTTTTAGACCCAGAAATCTGCCAATCATCTTTCTCCACAGGACTCAGGAGCATTAAATAGGATCATAATGTTAGGGGTTTTGGTTACTACATAAATGTTTGTAAATCTATTGTATATATTGAGCATGTGGAGTTTAATTGCTTTCTATTGACTTGGGATGTCTTCAGTGAAATATTGTGTCTACATTGGAAGTGGAAGTGCTTTCTCCTTTCTCCATTCTTCCATGAATTTCCAAAAGTGATAATTTAACTTTAGGGTTTAATAGGAACTTTAGATGAATCATCTTGCCCAGCTCAAAATGATATACACATTCAAAGTTCACAACTTGAACCAAACCAGAGAGTTGATAGGAACAATCCCCAGAGTGATTATGGTTATCATCATATTCTTTTAATGACCCCGGTTGATAACCACTGCTAATTTTTACCAGAGCTAGTTTCTGGAGCCCTAAATATCAGCTGATGAGAGTTTTCTTTTTCTCTCAGCTAAATTTTTATAAGCATTCCTGAGAAATGTACATCTTCCTGATCAGTGGCTGAAAATGAAGGAAATGAAATAGATTAGCCAGATATGTTCTGGCTAATATTGAGAATATTCAATATTGAGTATAATATTGAGTATATCTTTCTGGATAATTAACTCTTGAAAAATTGCCTGGAATACACATATTTCTTTGGTTTGTAGTTACTAGCTCTTTCAGCTCTTCTGATTGCAGACTCTAAACTTTCTAATTGTAGGTTGAGTGTCAACTTGCCCGTGTTCCAAGCAGACTGAGAAGAAAGTAAGTTTATATTTCAAAGTTATTTAAAACATGTATAACTGGTTTAAGCTGTGGTAGACTATTCTTGCCAATAAGCTAAATTTAACATTTCTCTCTATGCTGTTGGAATGAAGTTGCTACTGTAAATTGATATTGTATAGATTGGGACTTCAAAGAGTAATTATATGTTCAAAGGGCTTTGAGCCAAGTTTTACTCCTTGTTTCTGGAGAGATTTGACTCCAGCCAATGTGATAATAATAAAAGTAATTCACCCTTAAGTACAAAGACAACACTTTGAGCAGAATCTGAAAAGTCCCAAAAGCAAGTACTAAGCAAACTAGTCCCTGCCAGAGTGAAAAATCATTAGGAACCGGACTTTCTTTGTATGCCTGAAGGTTGGCTTGTTATTTTAAAAATCTTTTAAGGATTATTTTTATGTGAGGACTATTGTCTTCTTCAGAGGCCTCATCTAGTTCATTCTAGTACTGTTAAGACTCTTTTGTTATTTGAATTAGAAAATGTCCCCCAAATATTTGTATTATTGATTTGATTCAGTTTGCACAAACAATGGGAGCATTAAGTGCAGTAATTGGAGGCACATTTACAAAAGGTTTTGGGAAAGTTACATATTACAAGGATTTCATTTTTTCTTGTTTAAGTGAATCCATGGTTCTGATATTCATACAGATTCAGTTTACTGAAAGATTTTGTTCCGTAGTCTGTTTTGAAGTCAGTGACTTAAGGTAGTGGAAAGACCAAAGACAAGACAGAACTGGACACATCTTTTTTAAACTTATGGTGAACAAATTTTTAAATATATAATGTTTAATTCCCCCAAAAAAAGGACATCAGACCAAATTTTAAACATTTTATTGTGAAACCAGCTTTAGTTATTGGGAAAGAAGATGTATTTTACCAACTAAAGTAGCTTTATGATTAGAAGAAAGTCACAAGGACTATTTTTAGTTTCTTAGACACTGAAAGTTTAGCATCTGCAAGCATAGGAAGCAAAAGAGACAACTCTAATTCTCCATTTGCTCATACGCATAGAACTTTAAAGTTTATGAATTTGTTCACAACTGGGAACTTTTCTTTTTCTCTCTGCTTGGGCCAAGTAGCCCTTCACTACTCCCAACTTACTCTTTTGGGCCCTGATCACAAAATACCACAAATTTATAATCACCAGAAATTTGTTACTCCTAGTTCTGAAAATTGATGCCAGCCAGGTCAGCTAAAACCACTCTTCTTGGTTGCCAGTCTTTTCTGTAGTGTCCTCTCATGATGCATGGAGGGAGCTCTGTGGAGACTCGTTGACAAGGAGGACTCTGATGCCACTACAAGGGCTCTACCCTCAGCACGTAAGCACCTCGGAAGGCTCCACCTTCTAAAACTGGTTCATCCAGCATTAGAATTTCATCTCTAATTTGGGAGTGGGATCAAACATTCAGATCAAAACACTTCCTCTACCTGTGCACATGTGACCCAGGAGATGGCTGTTATTCTAAGGCAGAGTGGAATTCCAGAAAGCAAGTCTCATTCAAATGTGGATATTTTGCTTATTAAGCATGTGATGGTTGACCACTGTCAAACTGTTAGCCAGGCATTTCTCAAAGTACCAGAAGCTAAGGCATCTTACTTTCTACAATGCAGTGACATTCCCTTTTTTAAAGAAACCATGTTCCCTTTTTAAAAGGCTTTTTCGGTGCTTTAAAAGTTTCTTTTAAAGAAACAGAAGGAAAATGTTACATTCCAGTTTGTTGAACTCCAAGACAAGCTTGGAATAATATACAGATAAATGTCTAGGAGAGACATAGTTTTTTTGTGGTTGTTGTTTTGTTTTGTTTTTTTGGGTTTTTTGGGGGTGGGAGGATTGAGACTAGGTCTCACTCTTTTGCCTGTGGAACCTCAGGCTCACATTGCCTGGGGTAGGACAGACTCAAGCAATTCCCAACCTCAGCTTCCCAGGTAGCTGGGATTACAAGTGCGTGCCACCACACCCAGCTATGAGACATCGTTTCTAAGAGCAGAAAATATGGTTTTATTTCTTTCCCCTCTTTTGCAGTCTTCACAGGATTTTCTTCTTTATTTATTTACTGATGCAGCATTGGCTTATAACACCATACATAATTTAAAGGTCACCCCTCCACAGATATGTATTACCACCACCACCCCCCATCAAAGCACCCAGAGTCCTTTACCCTAGGACTTTAGGCCCCCCTCCTTCTCTCCTTCCCGCTGCTCTCCCCTCCACACCCCCACTACTTCCCTCAACCCTCCCTTCCATTCTAGCTGCCTTAATTCTCTTCACAGTATTTTAAAGAACAGAACCCATGATTAAATAAATTGGGGTTTTGAGGTTTTCAGGATTCAAATCATGAATGGGTTTTATTACTTTTCTTCAAAGCATAATATATTACTGGACTTCTCTTCCAATATCCAAATAGCTAATAGCTCTGTTGAACTGCGTTCTCCTCCCCCAAAAGGAAATGCTAATTAACTCAAGCACTTTGAATCAAACTGTAAGCAATTTAAAGATGGGGGTTGTGCTATGAGTTGGTCTTAGTTTTTTCTAACATCCTTTGTTAGCCTCGTAAAAACTTCTCTGGATATGAATCTTAATAGATTTCAGTTCTGTTCTATTTTCACATTCCTGCTTGTCCTGAGGGAGTAGTATAGTTTGGTTATTGTTGGTCTGGCATGCAGCTGGAAAAAGAATGTGGAGTTTATGGGAGTAGGGGGCCTCTCTGCTTGTTGCTGTTGTCAGAAATGTGTATCTTGCAATATCTAGGTTTTGTGCAAGACATATAATAAAGGTGCCTTGCACCTAAGCCTAAGCCAGCCCCTGAGGTAGACTTATTTGTTTGTGACTTTTTTTGTCAAAGGAAACCTAGATTTTTTTCCATATACTGGAATATCTTATCCCCCCCCCCTTTTTTTTTTTAATCATCTAACTTCCACAGTTGGGAAGTTATTTGTTCAGGTTAAGGCACTGTTTCTGGAGTGCTCTTAGCATGTTGATTAGAAAACTTACTTGCCATCTCAAAGAGTAGTGGCTAGTACTTTGGCACAGTTGCACGTCTGGAGAGAAAAGTTAAATGGCAGGTTCAAGGTTATACAAATAAATCAAAGTGTTTTAGCTACAACCCACCCACCTCTTGACTTTCTCCTTATCCCCAAGTCTTTCAACTGCCTTCTGACTTTGCTAACTTTCCCATTCAATCTAACCTCTAGGCTGAATCATTTCAGCTTTTGTCTCACCACCAATCCCCACTCCCCCATTGGGCCATTTTTCTTCACAATTTGCAGGCTGTCTGTGAAAAGTGGTCAAGCAGATCATCAGCTTTATAGCATCTTCCCATTATAATGTACTTTCTGGGCCAGTGTCTCTTGCTTTCCTCCCCTTGAAGACGTGTGCTGGGCTGCTGCAGACTTCTCTCTGCCCCCAGCCTCTGTCCTGAGTCCCAAGCCCATCTTCCTTATAGAGGAGCTATACACTTAGGTGTTCCAAAAGAATTCACTATGAAGCGGCCAGGGCTAGGGATAGCGGTTCGAGTCCTGCCTGGGGCCTATAGCAAGACCTAGTTCCAAAAAAATAACTGGCCATGGTGGCATGTGCCCGTAACCAGCTACCTGGGAAGCTGAGGCTGGGGAATGCTTCAGTCTGTGGTACCCTGGGCAACGAGAGCGTGCGGTTTCACGGGCAAAAATAGCGAGACCTAGTCTAAAAAAAAAAAAAGAAAGAATTCACTAGCTTCTCTCTCAAATCCCCATTTCCCTCTATAGTTGAGAACTTAGGCTCCTTGGGAGGAGGGGAAGTGGGGGGAAGGGTGTAGTAGTCAAGAAATGAAAAGCCAAGAACCTAGAATTCTCTGTCTCTTTCTCTCTCAAAAGAAAAGTCAGGAGAAAGACAAATACTGGACAGTTTCACTTACTTGTGGAATACAGAGAAACACAGCTAAGAGTCACTTAAAACCCGGAATAATCTCTTAATGCCTGACAGCAAAACCAAAGTAGTCAGAAGGGGTGAATGGTGAGGTGGGAATGGGGTGGGGTGAGCAGTGGAACATGGTGCAGATTATTGGGGTACTGGTGATGGACAGGATGTGAAAATATACATTTATTGAGGTTTGTAACTATAGTCCTCAAAGATACAACAATGTAACCAGCTTTACCTCAGTAAGCATAACTTGAATGAATGAAAGGCTGGTGTCTCCTCTCTAATAATGATGAGGTAAGCCATTGTATGCACAAGTTCAGGGATTCATGACAGGACAAGTATATTCATTTATTAGGCATCACTAATAATGCCAGATATAGGCCTGTGATAAAAGAGTTATTTAGATAAATAATGCCTGGGTGTGCTTTTTTGTAATATGCACTGGGATATTTTAAACATTTCCTGAATAACAAGTCTCCCTGGTGTATGTCTATGTTGCCTCGGTTTCTGCCCCCTCCACCTCCTCGCCCCCACCGTGACTCCTGTTGTGTGAGTGATTTGGATTTAAAGCATTTTCTTGAATATATATCCTCTGAAGAGAGGAGAAAAAAATCCTTTGGAACTGATATAAAATAAATGCCATATTGAACAGGAAAAGAAATCAAGTGCCTCCGCCAGGAAAGAACTATAGAATTAGGTGTGATGAACCTTGCCTGCAGGCCTGCGCTGTTTGAGGTTTCAAGTTGTGGGCCAGTTCCTTGTTGTGACTTGACCACCCCGACTGCTTAGGCTTAAGCACTTCTCTGCACACTGTGCCAAGGCTCTTCGAACCTCGCCCTTGCCCTCACCGCCTCCGCAACCAGCATGTCCTGCTGTTCTCACTGAAAAAGAACAACAGCACGATTTGGTTTCCACTTGGTGAACAAATCTTGTCAGAAGGTGCACCCACTGAGGCCTGGCTTTTCTGCAGGATTTTGTTGAAGTGGAAAAAGCAAAGAAGCCGGGCACAGTGGCATGTGCCTTTAAGCGCAACTCTAGAGTGTGGCTGAGACTAGGAATCACTTGAGTCCATGGGTTTGAGACTCGTCCGGGGCAACTTAGACCTATTCTCAAAAAATAGCTGGGCATAGTGGCGCGCGTCTATAATCCAGCTACCTGGGAAGCTGAGGCTGGGGATCGCTTGAGCCCATGGTACCCAGGGCAACGTGAGCCTGTGGTTCCCTGGGCAAAATAGCGAGACCTAGTCTCAAAAAAAAAAAAAAAAAGTGGAAGAAGCAAAGAGTTTTTTCTCCTATGGGTGGTATGATCAGGATCCCACTCTTCATTTCCTCAACTTCAGTTTCTTCTATGGTTAAATGATGGTGTTTGTGATTATTGTTAAAGAACTCTTGCATCTCTGATAGAACACTCGAGAACTCCACTGCTTTGTGATACATGTTTTCATGCTACAGAGAGATCCACTATCTTAACTGAAAGTGAGATCCACTATCTTACTATCTTACTTCTATTTTTTTGATTCCAAGATAATATCTTTATTTCCTTTCTGAAAACAATCCTTACATTCAAAGTATTTTGTACTTTGCTTTTGTAAAATTAATTATAAAATTACATTATAGGCTGTGAGCTATTAGCAAACTGAGGCCTCATATACAATATGAGAGTGTGTTCTCCACTTTGGATTATAGGGTTGGGGGGGTGTCCCTGAATCTTAAGGAAGAAAACAGAAAAGGTGAGAGGCAAGCTAATGAGAGGGCCTTTCGCTGAGATGGAAACACCGGAGGAGCAGGTTGGGGAGGGTGGAGTCGGGTGGGTGTGAATCCAGTTGGAACATGTCCCTCTCCCACTCCAGCTCAAACAGCCCCCACTTCACCAAGTGTAAAAGAAACCCTTCCAGTGGCTCACAAGACCCTGCTACCTCTCCAGACTCACCTCCTGCCTCCCTCCTTTCCCCTGTTCTTGCTCCAGCCTGGCTGTTTCTGGACACAGCAATTCACTTAACCTCTGGGCACTTGCCAACCCTCATCCCTAGACCTAGAACTGTCTTACTTTTCTCCAGATTCTACTCCAACGCCAGCTTGTCAGAGCTGCTTTTTTCCATCTCTATAAATAAAGGAACACTCTTTTACTCTCTTTGTTCCAGCATCCTTACACTTGTTCTTACCACTCCACCCATCTGTATGTTATTGTCTCTCGATAGAACACTCAAGAACTCCACTGCTTTGGGATACATGTTTTCACACTACAGAGAAGTACACTATCTTACTGAAAGACTTCTATTTCTTCGAATCCATGTCACCCCACCACAAAAGCTTTGGACATTAGGAGAGAAAGTAACACTCAAAGGTCCTTGGCCTTGTGTTCAGAGAAGTACATAAGTCTAAACAGTTGGGTGGTCATTCACAGCACGAATCTTGCCCACAACTCACAATCCCATCAAACAGCACAGCCTTTAGATAAGGTCCATCCCACCTAAATGCCTTGTATTCGCAACACCTAGTGTAAACTCAGTCACGACTCACACTGTTACTGAAGGAACAGATGAAATCTGTTTGGGGTGCTGCATTCGAGTTAATTGATTTTCATCTAAGTGAAGCCACAAAAGCACCCAAAGCACACAGGTCCATTGGAGACATGTGGGTGACAGACTGGGAGTCTTTAGCAGATACTGTGAGAGTTGTAGAGTAAATGAGTTATCAGAACTTTTCATGCTCTTCCACCATCAGCCTTTATGATCAGCATGTGTGGTGTTACTCCCTCCCTATGATTCTACATACCTGGCCCAATGGGTGTGCGCATGCGTAAATGTGCACACCTGGGCCTGGGGGAGGGGAATAAAAGCATCACCCTGTGGGGTGAACACCAGAGAGAACAGAGGGGGGAACCCAAGTGACTAGTTCCCTCCTGGCTGTTTTTCCCTGTTCACTGTTTAAAAATTTTGTGAAGATGATGCCAAGGGCTCTGACCTTCTTCCTTACCTGCTAGAACCAAGGATGAATCTACCCTTATTGGAATGGTCCCCAAACGTAGTGAGTGAGCTCAGTCATGGAGGTATGAGAAACAGGAAAAGCCAAGGATGCAGCCAGGGAACACTATTCGTGAGGTGCCGGTAAAGGAAAATAATAGCCAGGCGTGGCGGCGTGCAACTGTAATCCAAACATTGGGAGGCAAGAGACCAGGGAGCGCTTGAGTTGTAGGGTTTGAGACTACCTGGGGCAACATAGCGAAACCTGTTCTCAAAAAACAGCCGGGTGCCTGTAATTTAGCTACCTGGGAGACTGAGGCTGGGAATCGCTTGAGTCCTCAGGATCGGAACTACCCTAGGCAACATAGCAAGACCTAGTCTCAAAATAAATAAGTAAATAAATAATATAAAGGAAAATAGATCTATAAAGGAGTCTTAGAAGAGGTAAAAAGGCCGGGCACAGTGGTGTGTGCCTGTAAGCGGCAGCCTAGGAAGCCGTGGCGGGGACTGGGGATCATGGTTCAAGTCCCACCCGGGGCAACATAGTGAGACCTAGTTCCAAAAAAATAGCTGGGCATGGTGGTGCACACCTGTAATCCCAACTACCTGGGAAGCTGAGGCTGGGGATTGCTTCAGTCTGTGGTACCTTGGGCAACTTGAGCCTGCGGTTCCAGGGACAAAAATAGCGAGACCTAGTCTCAAAAAAAAAGTAAACAGGTGTTGAAACACAAAGCCAGAAGGAGAATGATCTGGAAGTAAACTAGGGTGCAGCTTCCAAGGACAGAATTGAATGAGCAAAGGCTGCAGAGTCGGGGTGCATTCAGAGGGTCCAAGAAGGTCCCCAGAGTGATTAAGGGAGAAGCCAGACTGCAGTGAGCTGGGCATTGCATTAGAGATGAGATGGTGAGGATGAAAGTTGAAAAGATTAGTTGAGATAGAAACAGAAGCAGGTGTAAACAAACCTGACAAATTAGATTTTTCTGTTGTTGGATTGAACCTTTGGTGGTAGATGTCTTTTGGGGTACAAGGAACTGAATCAGAGGCAGAACCACCTTTTCTGCTATTAAGGAGAGAAGGAAAGACTAGGCTCAGAGGTAAGCAGAGCTGAGAGGGATTTAGACAGTGGAAGCAATGGAGGACATCCTGCCCAAGGTGGTCTCTTCCTGGGTTTTTCTTCCCTGCTCGAAGGGAAGAGGTAATTCATTGACAAATCAGGAAGGGAGAGCACGCTGGGTGGATTTTCAGAGTGTCACGTTCGGGACAGCAGGCCTGGTGCCTGGGGAAATCTGCCCAGTGTGTCCAGAAGTGGCTGAGGCAGTTGTGACAGGAGACCAAGATGCTTGGAGCTGCACCTGTGTCTTTGTGTTGACACTTGGCAATTTTTTTTTCTTTTTTGAGATTAGGTCTCGTTATTTTTGCCCATGGAACCTCAGGCTCCCATTGCCCGTGGTACCACAGACTCAAGCAATCCCCAGCCTCAGCTTCCCAGGTAGCTGGGATTATAGGTGCATGCCACCACGCCCAGCTATTTTTTTGGAACTAGGCCCCAGGTGGGACTCGAACCACGATCCCTAGCTCCAGCTGCCTCATAGGCTGAAGCTTACAGGCACAAGCCACCGTGCCCGGCCCACTTGGCAATTTTTATGTGCATAGAAATCAGCTGGGGGATCTTGTTGCAAGACGGACCCGGACTCAGTGGGTCTGCAGCCTGAGCTCCTGCAGTTCCCACAGGTCCCCAGGTGCAGCTGTTGCTTTGAGTAAAAGCAAAAGACCTTTTGGGTCTTGAGTATTTTAGGTGATTTTTTTTTCCAGTGGCTCTGGGCAAAGAGTGGAGGTTTACCAGGTGGGTTCCATGGAAGGAAATGGGGTGAGGGAAGTGGAGGTTAAAAGGAGCTGCTGAAGGCTGGGCACGGTGGTGCGTGCCTTTAATCCCAGCCTATGGAGGGAGGCTGAGACTAGGAATTGCTTGAGTTCGGGGATTTGAGACCTGCCCGGGGCAACATAGCGAGACATTGTCTCAAAAAATAGCTGGGTATGGTGGCAGTCGCCTATAATCCCAGCTACCTGGGAGGCTGAGGCTAGGGATTGCTTGAGTCTGTGGTACCTGGGCAACATAGTAAGCCCTAGTCTCAAAAAAAAAAAAAAAAAAAAAAAGCTGCTGAAGCCAGGTGCTTTCAGTCTGATGAAGACTGAGGGCTTGGAAATTGAAGGGGCATCTGATGGAGTGAAAGTATAGAAGTCATGGAACTGAAGGTAGGTTTGAGTTATCAGACGTGCTTGTCGAAAGATCAAAATCAACTCATGAAGTTTCTAGGAACAGAGAAAAATGTCACAACCTTATATTGGAAACATACCACTCACATCGGTTTACAGTGCATCTGAAACATACAAAAGTTAGTTTGACTACATTAAAATTTGTATTCTCTTTCTTTTTAATTAGGTGTCTCCTTCCTGTCCCCCACACCCCATCTTTACTATGAATTTCAAATTTCTAGGAACTTTTCATTTGGGATTAGCATTTATACCAGCCTATATAGCCCAGAGAGCCTGGCTGATCAACATACTTACTTACATGTATTACTCCTTGGCAAGTACAATGGACTTTCATGATCCATGAATCTAATTTCTTCATCAGAAAAACATATGACCTTCATCTTTCTCAGTAAAATAGAGTAATTCCATTATTTCACAGTTCATTTCTCTCCTGAAAAACAGGGCATCACCCACATTCTTAGAAACATAACTCTATGCAGTGAAAGGCTGGAAGACTGTGGCAAGTCCTTAGTTTCAGATTCACACTGTGCAAGGATGCTGTCTGATAAGAAGATTCTGTGATACATGAGTGGGTCATTGTTAAAATCTTCAGGACATGGCACTGTATGATAGGTATACAAAGAAAGAAAGGTAGGGCCCCTTCCCTTAGCTGTCTTTACAGACCAAGACATCCATGTGAAAATCTGACAAACAAAACTGGGCAGTTCATTCCTAAGTAACAAATGAATGAAATGAATAGTCCATATTGTAAAGGCATCTTGAAGAGTAAATACCAGTAATTCAAAGCAAAAAATAGTTATCAGGTCTTGTGGCTTTGAGAACAATTTGAAGGCATAATTTCCAGTTAGCATTGATTTTAACTGTCTTGATGGCAATATGTCTTTTTTTAAAAACTAAAATAAAAATTTTTGGCAGTTTTTAGTTACCAGTCAACACTAAAATTAAACAATTATTGTCTTAAAACCATTTATTGTAAGATATTTCAGATATACATAAAAAACATGAAGAATAATGTAACAAATGCCAGTTAAGTATTCTTTCATACGCATCAATCTTCAACCTAGCAGGTACTTGGCAAATGTTTGTTGAATGAATAAATGATTTTCATTTATTATTAAGTGCCTTGTCTCCATTTTATAGTGTCCTTGGAGGCAAGGACACTGGTTTAGTCATTGTCTTTTCCATGGCATGATGATTGCTTATGTGGTTGGTGTTCAATAAATACTTGTAGATTGGTTGACTATTCAAGGCCTACCCTCCCTGTGCTTATAGCTGTCTTTACAGTTGAACCCAAATCAAAACCTATCATTCTCTTTAACCCAGATTTAGGCTACCTGAAACTAACTTAATTGTTGTATATTATTGATGAAGTATACCTCTACAACTCTAAATTGAAAAAAAAAGCTGGATTATTTAAATTATACTTTTAACTTTTCAAATCATTTTTACATTTTAGTTTTTATTATTATAGCCTAACAGCTTCTATTGCCATGTCTTATTTTTAATGTTTGAATTAAAAATAGGAACATCTCATTAGAGTAAAAATAAATCAAACACTAACATCACAAAGCAGTTAAGCATAGATTTTTCTTTTAGAAAACTGAGTCAGCTTCAATTTTAAGAGTCTTCTGTGGTTGTCAGATTCCATAAAATCCTGATATTATCCCTACACTATCAGGTGTATCTGTTTGCTGTTACTTCACTCCTTTTTTTTTTTTTTTTTTTTTTGAGACTAGGTCTTGCTATTTTTGCCTGTGGAACTGCAGGCTCACATTCCAGGGGTACCACAGACTCAAGCAATGCCCAGCCTCAGCTTCCCAGGTAGCTGGGATTATAGGCACATGCCACCATGCCCAACTATGTTTTTTTGGACCTAGGTCTCACTACATGCCCCCAGCAGGACTTGAACCGCGATCCCTGGCCCCAGCCACAGCTTCCTAGGCTGCTGCTTACAGGCATGCTCCACCATGCCCGGCTACTTCATTCTTTTATCATGAAATTCAAGGACCACTACACTGAAATTATCTGGGGTGCTTCATAGTTTCTTGACCCTCACCTCAGGTTATTTTGTATCCCATGCAGGGTATTAGGGGTGACAGCTTAGTACCCATATCTTTCGGCTCTCCAGATGAAGATGCTAGTTTTGCTAAAGTACTGTTGGTGTTGCTTTAGCACTGGTTTTCTTGTTCAGCTTCCCCCGCTCACATTATACTTGTTTCTGTTCTTAGTCTTTCTCTTCCATTGATCCCTTCCAACCCTTACCCTTACTCCCAAATCTGGCATTTCCCAAAATGTGTCTTCTTTCTTCGCCATCTCCAAGATCCATCTACCAATAAGGGAAGTTCAGAGTAGTTTCTCTTATAGAATCTTTTGCTCTCCTCACTTGATTCAGGAGTCAAAGACCTTGAAAACCATTCTGTTTGGTGTGTGAGATGCTGTGGGCCAGCGCTTCCCAAAGAAGCATGTCATTGAGATCAGAAGCACATGTGTGGACAACCGATGTACTCTTTTCCTTTTGAGAAAGTCTTGCGACAATTTTATTGATTCTCTACAAGCTCCAAATTCATCATGGACCAGTCACAGATTATGGAATGCACTATCCCAATTAATCACATTTGGAGTATCTAGGCTATGGTTTTCTTTTGGGGTGAGGGAGGTTTTGCTGAGATTTAATTCATTGCTGAGATTTAATTCATATATAATTCACAAAAAGTGTATTCAGAGTTGTACAATTTAGAACATTTTATCTCATAGAAACTCCATACTCCTTTATCACCGCATCTTCCCATCCTCCTTCCCACCAATCACTTATCTATTTTTTTCTCTATTTTCTCTATTTTTTTCTCTATGTTTCACAAAAATATTATTATACAATGTCATTTTTTGGTGGCTGTTTTCTTTCAATTAGCATATTTTAAGTTCAATCAATTGGTTGGTTTTTCTTCATATGACATGAGTGACATCATATGGTGTTTGTCTTTAATTATTTGATTTATTCCATGAAGCATAATACTCTAGGTCCATTCACATTGCTGAAAGTGACAGCATTCTCTTTTTTATAGTTGAATAGTAGTCCATTTTTGTATATATACATTTTCTTTACCCAATTCTTTGTCAATGAATACTTAGGTTGTTTCCAGCTCTTGGCTATTGTAAATAATGCTGCAGTAAATATGGGGGCACATATATTTTTTAAATTAGTGTTTTCCTGAGAGTTTTCAACTCTCAGAAGTTGCATCATAGGAGTTCTAATTTTAATTTTTTGAGGAATCTCTATTCTGTTCTCCATAATGGCTGCATATTTACATCCATCCTTGCAAAGTATGTTTCCTGTCTGTAATATTTTTTAAAATTCCTCCATGTTATAGCATCCATTAGTACTTCATTCCTTTTTTTAGACCAAATAACATTCTATCATATGACTACGTAGTAGTTCCCACTTACCCATAGGGATGTGTTCCTCCAGTGGATGACTAAAACTGCATAGTACTAAGTCATAATCTCTCTCTCTCTCTCTCTCTCTCTCTCTCTATATATATATATATATATATATATCTCCCCACATATACTTATGGGAAAGTTTAATCTATAAATTAGTCACAGTAAGAGATTAAGGATAACTAAAAATAAGAGATTAACAATATGCAGCAATATACTATGTACATGTGCCCTCTGTCTCTCTCTGTGTTCCTTGTCTACTCCCCACCCCCCAAGTAAAAATTGTATTTTTATTATATTCAGATGGTGGCTGACTCTGGGTAACTGAAACTAAAGATGTAGACAGTGAAAATGGGCCAAAGGTGGGTACACCGTTTGTTATTCATTCATCGGTTTATAAACATGGCTTGTTTCTACCTTTGGGATTTGTGAATAATGCTACTATGAACATTCATGTACAAACTTTTATGTAGATGTATGTTTTTAATTCTTGTGGGTCATATGTTTTCAATTCTCTAGGAATGGAACTGCTGAGTCTAATGGTAGCTCTGTTTAATTTTGAGGATCTGTTAGATTGTTTTTCAAAGTGACTGGACCGTTGTACATTCCTATCACCAGTGTATGAGAGTTCTGATTCCTGTTAACACTTATAACTTGACTTTTTGATTATAATCATTATATTGAGTGTGAAGTGGTATCTCATTGTCGTTTTGATTTGCATCTCTCTGATAATTAATGGTGTTGAGTACATGTTTAAAAACATTTTTATTGGGCTACAATTGGGATTAAAACAGTATAAGTTTTTGGTGTAAAATATATTGATTTGATGCATCTATATGTATATATCATGATATGACTACCACCATGTTAGCTAAGACCTCTGCCACATCACATAATTACCATTTTTTGTTGTGTGGACAATTAAGATCTAGTTTCTTAGCAGTTTTGAAATGAATGGTACAGTAATGTCTATAATCACTATGCTGTATGTAAGCTCTCTAAGACTTGTTTACTAGTTCAAAGCTTATACAACTTCAGCAACATCTCCTCAGTTGTCTCACTCCCAGTTTCTGCTAATCATCATTGTGCTGTTTTTACAAATTAAGCTTTTAAGATTCTACACATAAGTGATAACATTCAGTGTTTATCTTTCTCTGACAGACATCTTGTTTAGAATGTTCTCCTCAAGGTCCATCTTGTTCTTTCAAATGGCAGGATTTCTTTCTCAAGGCATAATCACAGTCTTGTGTGTGCATGTGTATGTGTGTGTATATCAGGAAGTCTTTATCCATTCATTCATTGATAGACACAGGTGGCTTCTGGATCTTGCCTTAGCTATTATGAATAAACTGCAGTAAACCTGGAAGTATAGTTATCTCTTTGATATACTGTTTGCATTTCCTCTGGATATAATCCAGAAATGAAATTGCTATATCTTATGGAAGATCTACTTGTAATTTTTTGATGACAGACTTCTTTTCATGTACTTGTCAGTCATTTGCCTTCAGAAAAAATGTTAGTTCAGATAGTTTGTCTGGTTAAAATGGGGTTCTTTGTATTGTTGTGAATTGTGAATTTTTTAATCTATACTCTGGACACAATACCTTATTAGATAAATAATTTGCGAATGTTTTCTTACTGTGTCAGTTATTTATTATGTTGATAATATCCTTTCAACAGAAAAGATTCTATAAATTTTGCTTATTTTTGTTAATTTTTGCTTTGGTGTTATTATATTTCGTTAAGGAATCATTCAAGAATCTCATTAAGGATTCATTCTAAATTAAAGATCACTAAGATTTCCTCCCATGGTTTTTCAAGGAAAGTTTTGATGCTTTCATTTAGATCTTGATTTATTTTTTTGACTTTGGTACACGGAGTGAAGTAATAATTCAACTTCAGTTTTGCATGTTGGCTATCCAAGTATTTAATGTAATTTGATGATGAACATTCTTCTCCTCTTGAATGATCTTGGTACCCTTGTTGAAAGTCAATAGACTACAGGTATATGAATTTATTTCTGATCTCAATGTGACCTAGATGTCTATCCTTAAGCCAGTTCTACATTATCTTGATTACTGTTGATTCATAATAGGTATTGAATGCATTTCAAGATTTTTTTAAATTTTTAAAAATATTTTAAAAGTAAGTTTTTAATTTTCATACATTGGTCATATCTGTATAGTTATTAGTCCCTTTATAACTCTCCCTATATCACTCTCCCCTCTTTCTCCACTCCACCCCACCCCCCACCCCCCCACCCCCGGTTTTTCCAACTCCTCTCTTGCTGTAAGTCATTGGAGATGCTAGGCTCACTGGTCTCTTCTTCCTGGAGTGACATTCTCTGTTCCTAGGTGAGAATCTATGTTCTTGTAATGCAGTGGTCCAGGCTGCTGGAATCTCCAGAGTTTTCTGTGTGGTGGGCAGCCAGGTCTTGCATGTCTTGAAATGCAAAAGCATTTCAAGTTTTTGCATTTCAACTTTTTCCTATTGCAAGATTGTTTGAGGTTCCTTGAATTGCACATATATTATAGTGTCAATTTGTCAATTTCTACAAAGAAGTCAATTGGTATCTACCAAGGATTACATTGAATCTATAGATTAACTATGGAATTACTGTCATTTTAATAACACGTCTTCCAATCCAAGAACATGAGATCTTTCCATTTATATAGATCTTAACATTGTTCAAGTTTTTAGAGTATAGCCTTAGTACATTTTTTGTGATATTTGTTCCAAATTATTTTATTTCTGATGCTATCATGAAATTGTTTCCTTAATTTCATTTTTAAATCATTCACATAGTTTTTTACTCATTAAAAATACATGGAAGGCCAGGTATGGTGGTGCATGCCTGTAAGTGGCAGCCTAGGAAGCCATGACGGGGACCAGATCGCGGTTCGAGTTCTGCTCTCGGGGCATGTAGGAAGACCTAGTTCCAAAAAAAATAGGTGGGCATCGGTGGCACACGCCTGTAATCCTAGCTACCCGGGGAGTTGAGGCTGGGGATTTCTTGAGTCTTTGGTACCCCAGGCAACGTGAGCCTGAGGTTCCACAGGCAAAAATATTGAGACTTAGTCTCAAAAAAAAAAAAAAAAAATACATTGAAGGAAAGTGTAACAGTTGACAGTTGCAGGGAAATCTTGATTGGTGAGCCAGCATTTCCCAGAATGCATTCCTTGAGTTTCTGTGTAGAGAAAAGTGTTTTGTGGTAAAAATTTTTAGAAAATAACTTTTTAAGGACAGGCATGGTGGCGCATGTCTGTAAGCAGCAGCCTAGGAAGCCACTGCCGGGGCCAGGGATCGCGGTTTGAGTCCTGCTGGGGGCACGTAGCAAGATCTAGTCCCCCAAAAATTAGAGCTGGGCGTGGTGGTGCTCGCCTGTAATCCCAGCTACCTGGGAAGCTGAGGCTGGGGATTGCTTGAGTCTGTGGTACCCCTGGGCAACGTGAGCCTGTAGTTCCACAGGCAAAAATAGTGAGACCTAGTCTCAAAAAAAAAAAAAGAAAGAAAAGAAAAGAACTTTTTTACATTTTCACAATACTTGTAAACATATGAAGTTTTAGGAAGTCAAACAGAACCTTGAAGCTTTATATCTTCTAAGATGCAAAGCTCTTCATCTACTCTGACCTATTTAATCCTGAGTGCAAATAATTTTCAGGTTCTCCTTAATGTGTGCTATGATACAGAATCTGTGGGCCAAGATCTTGGAAGACAAAGATAAGCTATTTTATAATTTTGTCTTGACAACGGTATTCATGTTTGCCTGGAAAGATGTTAATGGATAGTCATATTTGTTGAAAAATGCTCTCTAACTTCCAATAAAAATAGTTCCTTTTGAATGTAACATTAAAATTCAGTCAGTTAGAAACTGTTTTTTGTTGAATTTTTTTCTTTGAATTAAATATCCAAAACAGTGGTTTCTCAATAATATTTAATAACAATAGTATACTTAGGACTGGAGAAATAGGGTCTTGAGAAGCCTAGAGTAATAAGCATGCAGTAATTTTAAGCTTAGGAAGTAAGGTATAAAAAGGAAGATGGCCTAAAGACTTGGATACATTCATAATTGAAATAAACTCTATCTCTGGTGAGGTATAGTAGGCATCTCAGTGCTTCCCTGAATCTATTTCATTACTTTAAAATGGCCTTAACAGCTGTAGCTCCTTGTAAAACAGCACAGTACATATATAACTCAAATGTAAAATGACTGTTTCCTAGGAGGTATAAAGTGTTTATAATTCCATTTTGCTTGTGTTTACCTGTATCCTTCATATTTATCTCTGCTTTCAAGGAACACTGGAGATTGAATTGCAGGGTCAGTTAGGAGCCTTGTTTAAATGAATGGGTTTAAGCATTCTAGCCATCTGAAGAGTCAAATTTGGCCCAAGGCAGTTTTATCTGCTGTGTTCCTTTGACTCCTCTTTCCATCTTTCTTGTCAACACATTTCTCTGCTTCTCAAAACACCAGTCTAGCCTAGTAAAACCAGTGATAGCGGAGGCTGGTTAAGTTCAGGGTAATGATTCCAGCAGATTCTTCCTCTAGCAAAGTACCTCTCTCTTCTGGACTGCAGGCTGCTGAAACCTAGCTGTGGCCCCACATGGTAAAACGTGGCTAAGGACCTCTGTCAGGTCTCTTTCATAGGGACATTAATCTCATTCAACAGGGTTCTGTCCTTGAAGCCTAAAAACTTCCTAAATTCATCACATTGGGTATCAGTATTATCAGGCCTTGGCTGGGGGAAATAAACATTCAAACTGTAGCATAATGTAAGTTAAAACTGAGTCCAAAAGTTACATGTCACAGTGATATTTGCAGTCTTCCTGTCTTCCCCAGACATGCTTGAATATGAACTAAAAGGAATTATTCTTAATAAGAAACTTGGGAACTTTTTCACAGGACAGGGAGAGACTAGAAAATTCTGTTTCCAACAGAAGATGCTTTCCTAATGCTTCTGGTTTTATTATGTTTTCCTAACAGCAAATTCATTATGCCTCTTTACTTGGTTCTAAATCACCAACTTTGGGTGAGTAAAACATCAACCTTGGGTTCTTGGTGTTTTCTTGGCTTTAGGTCTGGTGCTAGGAATCTGGAGTGGAAAAGAAAAGCTAACAACAAAGAGAATAGGTAGACAGAAAATATCGGTTTAATTCAAATCCAACAATAAAGCATAAAATATGACTATTAGTTTTCACTATCACAATCTCGATTGTTTATTTTTCTTTTTGTACTAGAGAAAACTCTCCAAATATATATGTTGATATGAAAATAGATATACAGCAAATTACTGGGGGCAATGGCATTGATTTTTTTTATTTTCCTTTGATTTTATTTTACTAGCAAATAATTTTGTGATGTGTGTTAAGCTGAAGATTAAAATTTAACAAAATCAGTCAAAGGATACAAGGGAAATTCAGAAATGAAAACAAATCAATCCAATAAAAATTCACCCAGTCCATGTGGAAGTCTTTAAGGAAGAGAAAATGGAAATGTCTCTTTCTCAGAAGAGAAGTAAACACTTAGTTTATTCAAGATTTGAAGTCCTAATGCTAAGGTTTTTGTTGTTGTTGTTGGGACTTCAGACTCTGCTCTCTCCAGTGGAAATAGAAGTCGGATGACTGAGAGGAAGACAAAAAGTCTCCCAAAGAGCATGACTCCTCCACAATGCCACCCCTTAAGATCTTTGCAGAGGACAGTCGGATAAAAGAGCTAGATACCAAAATAATTTCTTTAAACAACCAGACATTTTCAAAATAACCAAGACCAAGCATATAATGAGCCTAGTCACATGTTTTGCTCCCGTAATTGTTAAACTAGAATATTTTATTTTTTGAGCCCTGCTGTTAAACAATGGATGCTCTCATTTGGTGCTGTTGACAGAAGCCTGGCTGGATTCATTCTTTCAAAAGCCAACAGAGTGGGCAAAATATGAAGTGTTTGATATCAAGTTACAGAAAAGGATTTCTGAAGCTCCAAAGTGGCAAACATAGCTCACTGGTCATCTTTCTCAAAACACTATTTTACATTTGACTATTGGGAAGAGTATAAGAAATTAGAGATGTCTAGCTACAAGGGAGTGTTGAATCCAAATTTATATTTCATAGATGAAGAAACTGGAAATCTAGAGATTATACTTTCAAATGAATGATTTAACAAATAAAACTAGCACTGAGGCCAGGGAACTAGAAACATCTGTGAAAAATCTCATTTGCGGTTAGTTCTTAGAAACAATTGAGTGAACAAGAAATAGAATGTGGAAAAGTGCAGGTGGAAGATAGCTTAATTAAAATGCAAGGATCGAACAGTTTGAAAGTCCTGAGAGAAATTCATGTTCGAGGTAATGCAAAAACACTTTAGATTTTTACTACTATGTATTAATCAGCTATCCATATCAGGGGAAGCAATTATTACATGGTTGTCAGAGAACTTCTGGGAAGGGTCAGCTTAGCTATTAAGGAGATCATTTTCACCACCAGTAATATAAACAGTGACTTTGTGGGTGATGTGTTCAGGGAGAAAGATTTTAAAATGATAGTACATAAATGGTGGTTGCCTGGACTTAATATTAGAATCAATGGGAATTTTTTCCTATTCAGAATTCTATTTCCAGCCACTCTTTACTCACTCAACAGAGTATTTATCCAAAGGAGTCTTCTTATAAGTATGAAAATTATAGAACAAAACAGAAGCAGCGAATCAGCAATAACATCCCTCAGCAAAATGTTCATGGCTTTGGTTCATTATTTAACCAGAGACCCCATTATCTTTCATTAGATGGAAACTTTAAGGCCAATGTTGTGATTTTTAGCTAACTAGAAATAACTTATTTATTAGTCATAGGGAGACAATCATAACCACAACAGACTTTATTTTATTTTTCTAGCAGCAAGGAAAAAAAAAAAAAAAACCTAAGCAGGCAAGTGAGTTTATAAGACTTGGTTTCTTATTTTTCGATTTTGTCATAATGAAGTAATCATAATATTAAAACAAATAAAATAGGAAATTCCACGTGCTCATGATCCTGCTCTACTTAACACTTCAGTGGCTTCCATTGACTTTTTCAGTACTTAGGTAAAAAATTTGTAAAAAGACTCAATTTGCCTTATTTTGTCTGCCCATGGTTGTGATAGTATTCTCCCACTTCCTTATTATTATTTTTTTTTTGAGACTAGGTCTCACTATTTTTGCCCGTGGAACCGCAGGCTCATGTTGCCCGGGGTACCACAGACTCAAGCAATCCCCAGCCTCAGCTTCCCAGGTAGCTGGGATTACAGGCGCGCGGCACCATGCTCAGCTATAATTTTTTTGGAACTAGGTCTTGCTACATGCCCTCTGCAGGACTCAAACAGCAATCCCTGGCTCTGGCTGCAGCTTCCTAGGCTGCCGCTTACAGGCATGTGCCACCATGTCTGGCGACTTTCTCAATTCTTTCTTTCCTGCATGAGAGTTTCAAACAGGCTATTGCTAGTCTTGAATGAAAATTCATACTCTGCCCTCAGAGTTTAATTTATCTTTATTAAAAATACTTCCCCCAACTCCCTGCCTAATTACATTTTGCCCCATGAGTCCGTTATTTACTCAAATAATTACCTAATATCTTCTACCTGTTTCAAAGTGGCATGTTCCATGCCTTAAGTTTACTTAGATACCTATCATCTGACCAGTCTGGAACATAGTAGGGACTTAAGTGTCCGTGGACACATTTAGATAATAACTAACTTAAATATGTGATACATAATTAGAACTCAATAGTAACAGCCAACTAATTTTGAATTTGCTTCACTCTTCCACTGTGTTGCTTGATTTCCCTTATCTCAACTGTTTGGGGTTATAAGCTGTCTGCACAGCATGGGGTATGAAATCTGGAGTGTGCGAGATGAGCAGAATGCTAGTAAATGCAACAGGATCTTGCATGTCTGTACTTGCTAATGATAACAAAGCTGTCTGTTCCCTAAAATTTGGAACTCTGATCTTGGTCCCATTGCCACTGTAAACTAGGTCAGCTTCCACTGCACATGATCATACTTAAAATAGTAACTGTGATGGCAGGATGTCAAATGTATGTGTTGGGTAACCATCCCACCGCCATCACCAATTGTAATGTAACCAGTCTTCATTGCCAACTGTAGGGTGCAACATCAGGCTCACCAATCTGTGCAGGTTCTTTATTGGTTTTAGCAGTTACACAGGTAGGCCAGGAGGCAGGAGAGTTCCCCAAACCCTCAGGAGTCTTCATCCTTTCCTCTGTGCTCTCTCAGGCTTGTGCACATACTGCTCTTGCCCTCTGTGCCCCTTTATTCCCTCTCCTAGGCCCAGATGTGCACACTCACACATGCACACAACCACTGGGCCTCAAAATCATGGGGACGAAGCAACACCTCCCAAGTGCTGGATATACAGGCTAATGAAGGAAAAGGACTGACTCACTCTACAGTATGCTTTAAAGATTTCATAAAATTTTCTATTTAGTTTAAACATTTATTACAGATGACTTGATAGGCTATGGGCATCTTTAGAAAGTTAAAGTTTTAGCTCTGAGTTCAGTAAGGAAAAGCTGAAGGATATTTGTCAGAACTAAGATATATTTAATAATACTCTCAGCTGTTATCTGTTGTCTCCTTTAATGTGGTCTCTGAGACAATTTGCTGATTAATAAAATTAGAATTGGAGAGGAAATAAAATGGAGTTGGTCTTTACTACTTACAGCTGTGAGACTTTGGGCCAATTAACCTTCATAGATTGTTTTTTCATCTGTAAATGCAGGTTTGTAGCAAAGTGCCAAGATATTCACTGACTCCCTTTTACATTGTTGAAAATAACAACACAAATACCTTCTATTCCAGTAGTTCTTGATGCTGGTGGGAGGGAAGGATATTGTCTCCCAGGAGACAAAATGCCTGGAGATATTTTAGTTTTCAAATGAGGGTGGTTGGGGGAGAGGTGGTGTGCTACTAGCTTCTAGTGGGAAGAGGCCAGGAATGCTGGTAAACATTCCACAGTGCATAGGACAATCTTTAAAGAAGTTTTGAGTTCAAAAAGTTAGTAGTGCTCTTGATTGAGTGCCTATAAATTTTAAGGATGAGAAATACTATTAATAGTGAAACGGTACAATAATCATTGCAGTCGTTGTAAAAATGAGATCTATGGACAATATGGAAACATTCTCAGGAGTTGCAGTTAAATAAAGAAGATGACATTTATAATATGTTGGTGAGACAGCATATTTCAAGAAAATTTTAAAGTATAACTACCATATAGAAAAATGTAAAAAAGTATAAACTGCACAAGTACAGCTGGATGAGTTCCCAAAATTAACTAGCTTATACAGTTACCACTAGTCTGAAAAAAATAGAAATTATCAGCAATTAGAATTCTCCTCCCTCTAGTAACCTTACCCTGTCTTAGAAAATCAGATTAGTATTGCCTATTTGTAAATTTTATACAAGGGG
This sequence comes from Uropsilus gracilis, assembly GCA_004024945.1. Taxonomy (NCBI): domain Eukaryota; kingdom Metazoa; phylum Chordata; class Mammalia; order Eulipotyphla; family Talpidae; genus Uropsilus; species Uropsilus gracilis. Next base: position 71,926 of record PVHY01005996.1, read on the forward strand.
AATACTATAATACATATTCTTTTCTATTTCACTTCCATAGGATAACATAGTTGTAAAATTCATATATTGGTGTAACAGTCATTAGCTTTTATTGCTATATTATATATTGTTTGTATATATAACATTTCCATTTTGTCATGATAGACATTTGAATTGTCTAGTTTGGAGCAACTGTAAATAGGGTTGCTATGTGTATTCTCTCTGTGTATTTTGATATAAGTAAGTATGCATTTCTACTTGTATATATGTAGAGTGGAATTTTTGGTTCATAGAATATGTGAATGTTTAGTTTCAGTAGACACTAACATTTCTGCAGAGTGGGCCTACATGACATTGTACCAACTATGTGTGAGAATTTCTGTTACCTCGCATCCTCATGACCAGTTGGTATTTTAATTATAGTCATTCTAGTAGGATAGCTCAATAGAAATTTTGAATAACTTTTGTAAATTTCTATTGTTCCCTCTTCAAGAAGTACATGTTTTTCAAGTATTTATAAAAGGAATGGAAGGTATTCACCACTGTACTAATGGTAAATATTTAATGGAATTGTAGGCTTTCTTTTGCTTTATATTTATGCTTCTAAACTTAAACATGTTCTAATAGCAAAAATAGTGTAAAAGTGACAGTATTTCTCAGTCTTTTCAGTAAACTATACATTCTAAGGCTGTTAATATATTTCTGAAAATCATTTCAAGGCTAAGTAAATTTGACTTGCTAACTGCAAGATTGTTTAGTTACTTAAAAATATTTTATGACTCCTTTAGTCATGGGTGCTATTTAAGAGTGTGTATGCTTCTGGCATTTATTTACAAAATATCTGTTTATAATTCAAAGAAATAGTATGCCTAGGAAAATTATTTGCAAAATGCTGGAGTAGGAGATGCCAAGATATAAGAGATAAAAATAGATTGAAAAAAGGCAAATGGTTCTTGTAATAGATGGGATGTCAACAACTAAATCTACCTTCTATGGCTAAATGCTTAGCTACTTTTTAAATGGTGCTTTAAATATCTTCTACAGTGAATCTGAATTTATTCAAAATGTGAATCCAGAGTCCCATGTACACTTTTCATTTTTCCTCTTACATTTGAAAGTTAGCTGAGCATCCTTTATCATCCTAACACTGAATCTAGATTACAGGATTAAAATCCTATAGCTGTAAAATGCCACAGAACCCACAGAATCATGAAACTAGGATTTTCATTGCTTTGTAAAATCCAAAGAATCAATCTATTCTGCAGCAAGGTAAGACAAAGTAGGCTCAGGTTGATTTCCAAGAGAACTTCTAGTAGATCACATGAATTAAAGATAATTTGTCACCGTAGTTCAACAAAAAACATCTCACCAACCAAAGAGTTCTACTGAGGGCCAATGGCCAGAACTATTCACCCATATTGCCAAGTTCCTAATACATAGCCAAAAATGCTATATTGTCAGGTATATTAGCTAACTTGGTAGGGTGATGAAAGGGCGTGGCTTGGAGTGAAAAAGACTTGAGTTTTAATTTCAGTTCTACCACTTATTCAGGTCTGTGACTTTCTATGACTTTTAATTTCCTTAACTGTGAAATAAGAATCTATCACTTCAGGTTGTTGGAAGTTAATTAAGGTAACATGTGTGAAAGTGCCAGACCAGTACTGTAGCTGATAAGAGGGTTCAAAGTCAATGAGTGTTTCCTCCTTCATGAAATGAAGGGAAAGCCTTGGCAAGGTTTCAGCTGATGTGCTCCCACAGCCAAACTGTATTTATGCTTTCCACTCAGTTTCACACAACTGGATGCCTTTGTTACCTTCCTGACTCATTCCTCACTCCCCAATTCTTTCTCCTGGCACCATAACTTCTCCGCTTACATCATTCTGCTTTCATTCAGTGCTTCTTAACCAAATACTGATAGTATGTTATAATAAAGCTATAAACTCTTTGGTTTGGTTTTCAACCAAGAATACTTAAAACACAAACACATAGACACAAACATATGTCTCAAGAATTCTGGCCAACTTTCAGCACTGGATGGGTGCTGATGTTTTGCTTTGGGTGACTTCCTGATATTCCTCAACTTCATTCTTTAAACAATTATTTATTGAGCACCTACTGCCTGCCAGGCACTTCTAGCACTGACTGGTGCCATATAGTGTACCATTTATTACAGTGACTTTGGTCTTGGTCTTTTCCTAAGTAACACTGAAAACCTATTTCCTGAAAAGTCTACATCTTAGTCCTTCTTCAAGACCTTTACACACCTAGTCTTATAAACATAAAGAATGGTGATAAAGCTATTAGAGATATAAGATATCTGAGCTAGTAGTCTATAAAATACCTGGCCTAATCTGTACTTGTTTTGAAAATGGGGCACAATTGCTTTTTGTAGCTAATTGGCACACTAAAATATATTATTTTTTCAAAGTTGTGATTTTTATCACTGGATAATTCACAAGTCCCTTTTTTATTCAATTCCCTTTAATTTGAAGACTTTAAGAATATTCTGGAGTAGATTTTTCACACTCCTTGGACTCTCCCTCTCCTTTTTTAAAAGTTTTATTATACTACAGAATGGAAACAAGTTAGCAACTCTAGCATTAGAGTCTACTTTGGAAGATAAGAAAGTCTTAGCTATCTTACTTATTTAGCTCAGAATCTTTTAAGTTTACTGAGTAACTAAATCAGATGATGCTGAGCAGCCAGAAAATTAAACAGAACTTAGCAATATACATTGTAGGCTCACATAATATTCTGTTGGTGAAGTTTAGGTGAATGATATAATCTAATGTTCCCTTAAACAGGGTTTTCTTAGAACAAATTTTTTGAAAGTCCAAACTGAATATTCCCTTTCAAAGGGTAGAACAGCTTTCTTAACTAAAGTATATGCTAGTTATAGTTTCCATATTAGATAATTCTATAGAAGAGTTAATAGTCCTGAATTACTGCTGATCTATATCGCATAAAGTGAAAATGTCCCTGCTATCTGTACAAATAATGTGATACCGCCAGAGGATCTGCACAGCTTATTGGCCAAAACCAATCAAAACAAACTCCTCCAAGCCCAAAAAAATCTCAAAGAAAACAAACATCCCAAACTTAAAGGTAGGACCTTTAGCTTTTATCTGTCTTCCCAGTGGTGACAGTACTCAGGGATGTGGTTGTCATTGATCTCCAAGCACCCACCCACACACTTGTTAACTTTGTGTATTTGTTTATTTTTTAAAAGTATCACCATATTTACAAAGTATTTGCAACAATAGTCTCAATCCAGTTACTACTCAACTAACAAGATTATAGTAAATCAGTAGTATTTACTACAGAAATGGTGACAATTAAAATACATTGAGCTCACTTTTCTACCTTGAGCTCACTTCTAAGAATACAGCAAACTAAATTATATTAAAAACACTAGTCATTATCTGCACAATAATTTGAGTATAGTACTGTTGGTCAGATATATTATTTTCCTTTTGCTTTTTGGCCAAGTATCTTTGAATATGTTAGGGATCCATCAAAAACTAACACAATGAGAGGGAGAGGTAAAATAGAAGACAATGAATTTTAGATTTAAATATTCATTTTTTTAAAAAGGTGACTGGCTTAAAGGTTAGTCCCTCTGCCTCCCAATTGAATCTCAATGTTGGCCCAATATATGATTTAAATGGAAAATCTACCGACACTTTTCCAAGTACTTAGAAGTCTATTTTTGAGTTAATTTATTTTATCTAGTAATTATCACTTGTATAAAGCACAGTGATAGGTGTGACTCATCAGGTAAGCTGCTTATTAGTAGCAAGTCAATACATACATAACTGCTTTTTGAATTAAAAGATTAGTTCAACACTATAAAAGATGTGAACTCAAGGCAGAGACCATATCACCACCTTTTTGAATGCCTAGTTTCTGAATACCTAACACAGAGTAGGCATTTAATATTTTTTTATTGTTACAAAAGGAAAACATAGAATCTAAAAATAAAAATTCTAAAGTTGTTAGGATGAGTTCCAATGGAAACTATTCAGAAAGCTTGATTAAATAAAGACCTTTATTTTTATAGTCTAGGGAACTGATTTCTACTTTTCATTTTGATTGGTGCCTGCTATTCTTGCTATATACACAAATTTAGGTGTGTAGTACACACATATGAATAAGAGTATTCCAAACAAGACAAACCTAAGAGAAGCTCTTTAGTGTGATAATTATTACTATAATTACTCTGTAAATAAATTTATTCAACAAAACCCCAGAAGGGAAAACTGTGTTCAAGGTAAGTTTTATCATAAAGATGTGTTAAGTTTGTTGCACACAGTTTTAAAAAGACCAATAGGTCTTTAAGGGACTGAGATACTTTTGATGGAGCTACTCTTTCCCATTCATGATGCATCTGTTTGAAATTCTGATTTGCATGCATACCCAGCATCTTTTTCAATTGTGATTCTTGTAGGTAAGTCAGTATTTTCTTAAGAAGAAAATGAGCTAATTTACTAAAGTCTCTTCACACTTAGAAGACTAAAGGATGAGATATCACATATGAGGCAAATAAAGATGAACATGATTTTCACTAATTAACCTATTTGATTTTTGAGTATATTTTATTCATTTTAAAAATATGAAACTGAGGAGCTTTGAAAACTGCAGTTTTTAAAAAGGAGACTGCTATATATTTTATAACTTGGCTTCTGTTAATATATACTCTCACATAAAAATGCAGTCTTTAAAATTATATCCCCTTTAAAATTTATAAAATACATGCACTTTGAAGATGTAAATTCACAGTAGGTATGGGTAAAAACCCACCTAACACAACACAAAAATGAAGGCTGGGGATACTTAAGTTGGTCAAGTTCAGAGTCCAGATTAGACTCTGGTCTGCTGATTTACAAGCTTGCACCTCCTGTTCAAGGTAAAGAAAGGCTTCAGTGTTCTGAACCACAAATCCCAAATATGCCAAAATTATATGGCCACTAGAGAGCTAATTAAGAAAAACCATGTTCAAATTATTTCCATGTTTCAGAGGTTCCCCTCCTCTTTGGACTCAGAAAGCAGTTGAAAGATGTGACCCTAGACATTTATTTTCCCTTGAGAGGAAATGCAGCTGGAAGAGAAGTTCACAAAAACACCTTTTCACAAAGCAGCAATGAGTTTTCCTCTTTGTATAAAGTAGTATTGTCCAAAGTATGGGGGAGTATACTTCGTGCCCTCAAATACTTTTTTTAGTGATTGTTAATTTTTAAAAAACCTACCTTACTAACAAATTTATAAAAGAATTCATCAGAGACCCTGTTTTTTTAAATTTGAACCCGTCACAGAGCCTGGCACTGACAGAGTGTGCGCCTAGTAAATACTTGTGGAATGGAACTGCACTGAAAAGCAGGATGAAGTAAAGCCACCTCCTACCTGCCAAAGACTTTTGTGCGGCTGTAGGGGCAATTTTGCTTCTTAGAAAGCTTCAGTGTGAATGAAATTGTTCAGTTTCAAGGTGTGCACTGGCAAATTCTACTGAAGCAGTTTGGAAAAATTACACATGCTCTCTTAAAAGTAGCAGACACAGTTCTGCCCAGATGAGAAAGTGACAATGACATATCCGCATTGTTCAGAGCAGAGAGAACGGTCAAAGAGTAGAAACGAAACCCTTAACCCACCCTACGTTCTTTCCTAGGAACGTTCTCTCTACGTTCCTAACCGTGTAAGTTCTCTGAAAACTGTTGAAACAGACCCTATGCGTTTGGGGGGGGGGGGCGAGGGGAGTACAAGCAGGAAGGCGACAGAGGAGAGGGACATCTGAGCAGAGGATTCTTTTGACAGCAGCGTCCACTTGGGGCCTTGAGGAGGCTGGGGTCACGGGGCCCTTCTTGCCCCAGTGATCTATAACGTCTTGCCTGCGGTTTACAACTGCTCTTTTAAAATACTTTCCTTTGGGACGGCCCCGGGCTTCTTCCTGCTCTTTCCCTCCCCCCCCCTCCCGCCCCCCTTCCCCCAGTACGCTCCTTCCTCCCTCCCCCTAACCTTCCCCTCCCTCCAGCGGCCCCAAGCAAAGAGTGCCTGGGCTCCAAGGACGGGTCTCAGTCATTAGCACGCTCGGGGGA
>PVHY01005997.1:0-40993 GCA_004024945.1 Uropsilus gracilis
CCATGGCTTTTCTGTGCGTTTTTGAGCTCATCTATTGCAACCTTTAAATCTTGAGTCTCTTTCAATTTCAATTTTAGGGATTCATTTTCATTCTTTAGTTCATTGATTAGGGTATGCATATTGATGCTTTCTTTTTTATATGTTTCTACTTCCTCCCTTAGTGCATTAATTGCTTCTATCATACTGTTGTCCTTTTTTTATAATTCTCTTAATTGTTGGAGTGCATTTAACATGTTAATAGAGGAATCTTTTTCTGAGATGCAAATCATTTCTTTGATGTTTTCTGGAGATTATCCTTTCTTTGTTGGCGATGGATTACTTCCTGTAGGGCTTGCTTGCATGTTTAAAGTTTTTCTCCTTACTGTGTTTTGCTTTCGAGCCTGTTCTACATATTGAGAAACCATGGCTCTTGTGTTGGTTGGCATGTTGATGGGAGTGTATTCCAGGTTGAAAGTAGTTCTGTACTTAAGTTTAGTAATTTGTGCCGGCGCCACTTGCGGTGCCGGCGCTACTGACCTCCAGCAGCTAACCTGTGCGTGTGCAGTGTGGGCGGGTTTCCGGAGAAACCTGGCGGCAGGGGTTGGCTCCCAGGGGTGGCGGAGAGGGTGGCACGGCGAAGGGGTCCCTCCCAAAAGCCTGGAGCCGGCGCAGTGACTTCCAGCCGCTAACCTGTGCGTGCGCAGTGTCAGCAGGTTTCTGGAGATACCTGACGGCGGGGCTTGGCTCCCAGGGATGGCAGAGAGGGCGGCACGGCGAAGGGGTCCCTCCCACAGGCCTGGAGCCAGCACGGTGACCTCCAGCAGCTAACCTGTGCGTGCGCAGTGTGGGCGGGTTTCCAGAGAAACCTGGCGGTGGGGGTTGGCTCCCAGGGATGGCAGAGAGGGCGGCACGGCAAAGGGGTCCCTCCCACAGGCCTGGAGCCGGCACGGTGACCTCCAGCAGCTAACCTATCTCTCCATTTTCTGACTGGGCTTTTCACTTCCTTTTGTTTGAGTTCTTTGTGGGTTTTTGATATATTACTCTTAACAGTTGAGTGGAGTGCAAAAAATTTTTCCCATTCAGTTGGATGTCTGTTTTGGTTAACTAGTGAATTTTGAATTGCTAGGACCTGTAATGAATGCTTTCAATGCTACATATTAAACTGTGTAATCCTAATGTACATTGTCAGATTTAAAAAAATGATTTTGGTATAATTTATCATAAGCACAATTTATGAGGAAGTAGAAACTTATTTGCATAGGTTAATATTTTGGTGAAAAGTTCAATTTATGTTTCCTAACTTTTCACAGTGACTAAATATTAAACCTTTATAGTACCTATTATATGAATTTAATGTGGTTTAATGTTATTTTCTTTAGACTCAGGGTTTAGGAACTGCCCTGAAGATACTATTCTCTGAAAAAGAAATCCAAAAACTCCCAGAGAACAGCCCATCTAAAGGCTTCCAGCTCACTCGACAGGAAATAGTTGCTCTTTTAAATGCTTTTGGACGGTAAGGCCTGTTTTCACAGTGAAACTTTTTTGATTCACCTAGTGGTTTTAGCAAACTGCAAACGTAATTATCCTGCTAAAATAGTTTGGTTTATTTTGTTGACAAAGAGGTAGAATTATTACCTGTACTCACTTGACTTAGAATTCATAATGCAGAAGTCAGTTTCCCCATAGTCACAGGGAAAATAATAGTTTCAGATAGCAGTATTACTCAGTTTGCCTTCTCAATTTTGTGGGGAAAATATTCTATTTATTCTTCTTAGCTGGCTTTGCCATATACAAGCACAGTAGCTGGAGTAAGGAAAGCTTGACTGTCAATATACTAAAAGAAAAAGATAAAAACCCTTCAAAATGCTCTTTATTTCTTAAGCCAGAAAGTTTCTTTTCATTCTAACCACATTCCCCCCCCCCCCACCCCCCTATATTGCTTGGTTTTTGTTTTTACCACAGATGGTTTCAAAAATAATTCAAAGTTTTCTGCAGAGCTACATGTAGTAGCCAATGAACTGGGAATACAGGAAAAAGAAAAAGAATCAAAGATAATACTTTGTTGCCCTAGGACAAAAAAAGGCAAAAATGTCAGGTCGAGGAATAATGTTTTGTAAAATAAGGAATCAAGTAACAGAGATTATTATGTTTTTTGCAATGTGTTAAGTTAATCAGTTAAATGAAAAATTAATTACCCCTTCCCCATCTTAATGGCAAAGATTTCACCTGTTGCTCTGTTATTTATAGAAATTTCAAGCATAGTATAGACATAGATTATCCATTGTTAACGGCTATTTCATAAAAATTCGGTCCACTGATAAGATCTGTGGTAAGATAAAATTTTAGAAATAGAATTAAGTTGAAATTATATGAACAGAAAATATAAATCAAAAAGAATTTAAACACATAAGCATTTTAAATCCAAATACAGTTAAATGTAGTATTCGCTTTGGCAGAACATATACCAAATACAATTAATTGGAGAAACAGATGTTGACTTCCTCAAAATGTCTGCATCTCATAAAAAATATTTATAAATGCACCCTTCTAGCTTTAGTTCTTTGTCTAGACTCTGCCTGTAACCCACTATTGCTCTTTGGGGATCTGGATTAGAATCAAGGATCCTAGAATTCTAGACTCATGGCCCTACCATTCACTGGTGATGTGAACTTGGGCAAATCCTGTCTCTCAGCTTGTTTCCTTTCCCTGTGAAATGAGGGTGATAATGCCCTTTCTCACAGAGTTAATAATACAGATGAAATGAAATTGCAGACACAGTGCTTTTTAAAATACAAGATGCTATTGGAATTCCATGGAGTGGGAAATGCAGTGGTGATTTACAATCAACACTCATTTTTCCAATATTTAAGAATATTGTCTTTTTTTCCCCCCTGACTTAAACTATATGTAAGAAACCTCGTAAAGGATAGGATGGTTACACAAAAAAGGTCCAGACTAATTTCATCTCCTTTTTCCTCGATAGGGAAAAACATAGCAGTTTGACTGTCTGCTTTTCAAAACTCTTTTAAAATACTTATCTCTAATTATGAAAGTAATTCATTGTCATTATAGAAAATTTGAAAAAACAATAGTGTAACAAAAATTTAAACTCCTTTTCCTACCACCCTAACTATTGTAAATTTGATTCATTTTTAATGTATTTAGTCACACCAGTGACATCCATAAGTAAAAACTTATGTGTTGTGTGTATTTTATATATGTATTTGTATGTGTACTTATGTACTATGTATTTAGAGTCAAAAGTGTACTTTTTGTATTCTCTATTTTACTTGGCATTGTAATCATATCCCAATGTTAAATTTTTTCCATAGGTATTTTTGATATATACTAACATTCTATTACATGGACATACCATGTTTATTTAATCATTTTTATTATTCCTCAGGTGCATTTGTTTCCTTCATATGGTTTCTGTATATTTTATACTTCTTAGAGTTGTTCTTATTGTTACCAGAACTGGGTAATTTCATTGTATTTGCCACCTAAGTAGCATATGATTTTGGCTGCACTAATACCAAAAGTATTACACTTTGGGGGAGCTTATACGTTAGTTTTTCTTAAATAAATAATATGTAGAATATAGTTCTACTTCAGAACACCCAGGAGAGTGTTGTTTTGCCATGTGATACTAGTGGACAGAGGCATACGAGCATTGTCTTTTGATTGTGGCTAGAGAATACTGGAAAATGCGGTTTCGTTAATCTAACACTACTTGTGTACACTCAACCAGCCATTTTTTTTTTCAATTTTTATTTCGTAATTTTCATACATTATTGGTCATGTTTGTATGGTTGTCGTTGCCCTTAGGTTTGGTCCTCCCTTCTATATTGTACCCCTTATCCTCCACCCTCCCTTCCCTTTTCCCCTACCCCCTTCCCCTCTCTGTTTACTCCAACTCTCAGTGCAAGTCATTGGTCCATGTTTGGCTCACTGGTCTTTTCTTTTTCTGGAACTATGTCCTTTTTTTCCTGGGTGCAGACTTGCAATCCTGGATAGCAACAGACAAGGCTGCTCGGATCTCCAGGAGTAATTGAGGGAGATAGCCTGACCGAGCACCTCAGGAAATTCTTATAGGGCAAATACATGGTGCACTTCTCCAGAATACTTTCTGGTGTCTGTCATGTGTTGCTGGTTCTGTGCTGTACAGTTCTGTTATCTTGGTTTGGGAATCCAACTCCCAGCTGCTGGCGGTGGAGGCGTTTCCTGTTGGGGACAGACTTCCCCAGGTGGTTGGTCCAGTTCCTCTCTTGTGTTAGCAGTTCTGCCTTGGGGCTACAACCACATCATTGTGGCTTTCTTCCCCATTGATTGGTAAAGTAGGGAGCCTCATTAACATTACACAGAACTGTGGACCAGGAGTTTGGTTTCCCAGCCCCTGGGATGATACAGGTAGAAATCTGACAGGTCACCTCAATCCCTTCTTTACCAGCCACTTTTTTGGTTACTTTCAATATTTATATCAATTTTCCAGGGAACAAGTAAGTGTAGAAGAACTCTCGTGGATAATAAATTGTGAGGTCTGGAGTGCAACCCCCAGACACTATGCCCTAACAGTCCTAAGTAGTTTGAATTTCTCAAGTAAAAGCGTTGTAATCTTTTGAGTTCCCTGGTCCTCTCCATTTTGTGTCTAAGGAAGACTTTAAGTATGCTCTTTTCATTTGACTTTATCTGCTATTGACTAAGCTCTCTTTTCTTACGGACCTTGGTCTCTTTTTCCTATCACATATATTTTGGTAGGTTTGTTTTTTTTCAGAATGGCTAATTTGAGATGTACAGATATGATTTTACACATTTATTTTAATCTTATTTTTCCCTAATACTTTTTGATCCTTAAATATTCTGAGGGGTCTAGTAAAAATTCATTTTCTATGAACCATACAACTTGTAAAAGTATAAAATGTAAAGAGTTATAAAGAGCATATATTCTCTGACAGACCAAGGGATCTAAAGAACTAGTTAGAACCCACATGCTAGTAGGTGACCCTTGGAAAATGATTTGGTTTTAAAAGTTTTCCTTAAATGTAAAATCTGGAGTGGAAGTAGTTTTTATCTCTTGCAGCATTTTTAACAATTAAAAAGATTATGTGTGAGATTTTCTCAGATCATTGCCTGGCCTAGCCAAAGGTCTTGATACAAGAAAAATTATCATTTATTTAGTACTTAGAGAAAGGAACTTAGTACATACTACATCATCCTGTTATAGAAGGAAAAATACTAGGTTTTTATGACTCACTCCTGAATTTTATACACTAAGGATGTCAGCTTACACAAGTACTTTTTTTGACTCTCACTCCAGAGTTTTACTTCTTGGCCTGGGTCCAGAAACATTTTGTTCATTATTTATAGAGTATCAATAAGTATCAGTAGATATAGAGCACAGGGATGCAGCAATAGACATACAGACGCTTTACTCACTTGGAGCTAACATTATAAAGCAAATTAATGAGTTTGGGGAACAATAAGATAGACCTTTGGAGAGGAATGTGCAAAATGTAAATGATCTGAGATTCTTTATCATAATGAATTATTCATATCACTGCTCCTACCATTAATCTAGAATCTGTTAATAAAAAGTAGCTGGCATGTTTTTTCCCTTCTAAATCAAGGCTAAAGAAACACAGCTCTGTGCTTTGTTCATCTTGAATAAGTAATTACGGCATAAAGCCAATAATGGCTTTAACATTCAGTGTTGCTTGCATTTTCGTTTGGATTTTTTCAAATTATAGCTCATATGAGTATCAGTAACTTGAATATCAGTGATATACACATCATACTAGCTGTACTAATATGCTTTTCTTTTCTTCTATAGGCTTTCTACAAGTATAAGAGAATTACAGAATTTTAAAGTCTTACTACAACACAGTAGGTAATAAAGGCTTTCCTATGTCCACTTAGAGACATAACGTGACTGTGAATGAAGCCTATTAGTCTTGGACATTTCAGCAGGAGACTAATCTTCAAAGACTTCAAGAATATTGAACTCTTTAAAGAAAAAGTTCAAATGTCTAGAATATTTATGATCTTAGTAGATTATCAATTAGAGCTATTTATAAATGAAGTATATGCTTTTAAAAATTGTAAGTTATGCTAATTGTGTTTAATTTCCTGTTTTCCATCTGTTTAATACTCTTCTATTTGTTTAGAATAGTTTTGTTGTTATCTTCTCCTCTATTTCCAGTTGTCAAACTGAAATGATTGTCTTCATCCTCATGACACTGTTAACGGTCTGTTATAGAAAAGGAGCACTAGGGAACAAATGTTGCTTAAAGTTGTTATTAGTAATGAAAATTTGCCAGTGGTTTTTAAATGTGATTTTTAGTCTAGCCTAGTTCTACATGTCACCTTCTGTAATATAGAACTGTCAGTTTGATGATTGACTTTTTTACTGTATAACGATAGAAGTTACTTAAGAATCCCAAGGAATTCAATTGAAAAAAAAATTTTTTAAGATTTTTTTATTTGCTGCTGCTGTTTTGGTTTTGGTCTTAGGACCTGCTTCAGTTAAGGTGAATAAGTCCCATCCCTTGTATGCACAATCATATTTCATGTGTAGTGGAAATGAATCAAAAGGATTTTTAACCTTAAAATTCAGTTTTTGATTTTGCATTTCTTCTCATTTTGCTTTTCTTTGCCCCATTCCAACTTACAAATTTTTATTTAAGAAAAAGTGTGCATAAATATTTAATAGTCTCCATCTTGATAAAATGTGAATGGATTATATGAATTTGTAGTATCAGTTTAAAATATTAGATAAACAAAAATTACTGTTTTAAAGTGTTTTTAATTAATTTTATTTTAGATTACAGTCTACGCAATCTATGCAATCCTCTCTCAATCTGGTTTTCTTCTGTAGGATATTTAAATTAGATTAGTTCAAACCTCGGTTCTCTGTCCCCATCTTTTTATTTTAGTTCATTGCAGATGAACTAAATGGTACTTTGAGAACTTGTACCAACAGTTGATTTATAAGTCCTAGACTGTCATTTCCTAAACCTGAATTTAAATACCATCTATATTTAAAAAGATTCTTTGAGATTGTTAGTACATATGTGATTAACCTGGAAAGTTGCATCTCTATAGAAGTAATGCGGGTACAAAATACTTTTCTCCTCAGACTCTTCAATCTTGTATGAAGTAAATAAGTGCTCTTAAACCCTTATCTTATCCCTGCCAAAGTTTGAAATGTATTCGTTGATGATTTAGTTGCATATTTTAAATTGTATTTACTTGACTCATCCTCTTTTAAAAATAGTCAACCCTTGGAGAGGAGAGATGCTTGGAAGGAGGGTTTTGAGATCTCACTGGTTCTCTTCTTACATAATATCTAACTTTGTAGACCTTGAGGGGTTTTGTTGTTTAGGAGGTGGTGGTTTTTGTTAAGTTGAATAGAAAAGGTTGGCTTGATTGGTCCTCCTCCTCCACTTTCTCCTTTCATTTTTATGGATAGAAGTATTATATGATGGGGAGGAGGATGTGGTAAGCTTGTCTAAAAAGTGAGTCCTTAATCTTGCTGGTAAATTAAGTTATTCTTTGTGTTCATTTAGCATTTTAAAAAATGTGAAAGTTTTGCACTTTGTAAGTTTAAAAATCAAAAGATTTTTAAGATAGTGTTACTTTACCGTTCCCTCAGTTAAGTATAGAAGCTAGTATTTAAACTCCTTTTACCAGAGAAAATCTTTGGTAATTTGCATTTATTACCTTTTTTTCCTTTACTGTGTGGTTTATTTCAAATATGGGAAAATTTCTATGTTAGAGTGACTTTTAAAAAATTAAAAGGTCTTGTTAGGGTAAAGTTCTTTGCAGAGTTTTAACTTTTTTTTCCAAGAAAATAAATGAAGCATAAATAAACTGAAGTTTGATTGACTTTATTTTACTATAAATTGGGATAGCCTACATTTTCATGTCTGTATATATGTATTTCTTAAATGATTGTATAAGCAATAGGAATCTTTTTTGGTTTGAGTCTGGTGATATTTTATATAGTCTTTGTGATATAATTTTTTTCCCAGTTCACATGCCGTTTGTTGTGAAGTGAAAGAGTACTGACTGCATTGTGAGAATGCTTGGCTAGTAATATTGCTTGGCATTTTATCTTATCACCTAATTAAAAAACCCAGCACTTGATAATATAAAAAACCCAGCACTTGACAGAAATGATTGTACCAGCTGATGAAGTAATGAAAATGAAGAAAAGGGAAATACTCCTTTCTTCAAGAGCATGAGTTTTTATTTTTCTTAAGTGGCATTTATGTAAGTTAGAAATATTATATATTAAATTAAAATTGGTAAAATTTGAATTTTTCTCTTGTGTTGCTTCTTAGATTATGGGGAGGATCAGACAGAACAGTTACAAATTTCAATTTTGAAAGTTGATAGGTCAGATGTTTTAACATGTGACTACTCAGTACTTCTGATGAGTGATAGTTACATATCTAAAACACTGCTATATGTTCCAACTTTACCTAGGGCCATTGTATATAAGGACAGCTATTTTGATCTTCATCAACATTGCCTTCAGCTGGAAATTTGGAAACAGTTTAGTTTGCAAACTGAAGTTCTGCAGAAACCATAGCCATTCACCAAAATACTGTCAGTGCTTGGTATCATAGAAATTACTTGGTAAAACAAAGCAGTGCACAAACATACATGCAAATCTGTGTGCACTCTATTTTGAGTAACATCAACAGGTGCATCTTAAATTTGGAATATTTTGCTGTTGTACTCACCAGATTCTAGAAAGTGAATTAGTGTTTCTGCAATCTTTTTCTTCTCACCCTCCTCCCCCTTTAAATGTTTCCTTTTATGACATGAGGATCTGATAATTTGTGAGGGAGACAATTTCTTATGAATACAAGTGTTGGCAGCTACAGTATTAAGGGTTTTGCATGCATTATCACAACAGTACTAATAGAGAGGTACAATTACTTCTGTTTTTATAAATGAGAAAACAGGGTGAGACTAGATATCTTAACCATAGTGACAAATTCTAAGTTGTGGAACTTGAATCGGTAATAAGACAAACTCTAGAGCTTCTGTTCAGAATGTGGTGTATCTCACAACTTGCCTCTTTACATCCTGCTAACAATTGGAGACTTTTTAGCATCTTTTAATATGTAGTGAGTTATGAGGTTTATTAAATAAATGTTATGTTTTAGAATAGGTAAAACATTCACATGACTCAAATACCAAAAAATATAGGAAGCTATACAGTGGAATATTTCCTCTGTCCTTGTCCAGCTTCCTGTACCACACACCATCTCTCTTCAATCCCACCTGTTCTTGGCTTATGTTCCTGACCCATACTTTAAAGACATAAATAAATACAAATGTGGTTTTTTCTATGTATTTTTACCCAAAGTTACATAATAAGCCTACTTACTGTTTTATCTCCATTTAGTTTTTCTTATGTCACCAGATAGTTTTTTTTTTTTTTTTTTTGGTAGTAGCTGCTTAGTAGTCTATTACATAAATATGTAATTATTTACTCAGTCTTCTATTAATGGGCATTTGGACTACTTCCAGGCACATACATAGTTTCACATGTATGTAAATACATGCTTTAGAATAAATAGCCCAATATATTTGCAATTTTGAAAGGTAATAGAATACTGCCCTACATGGGTAGTTCACATATTTAGAATTTAAGACAGTTCTTGCTTACCCACCTTCCCAACAAAGATGTTATTTAAAAGCTAAATTTTTGCCATTCTACTAGATGCAAAATTATATACTACTGCACTGTGATGGACCACCTTTAAATGTCTGTAATTAAAAGCTGTCATGTGTATTTTCTTTTGTGTTCAGCTTGTGCCCATTTTCCCCCACTTAATTGTTGATCTTTTATCAACCTTTAGTATTATATTGTTTGTTAGGGGTATTAATAATTTGACTATAAAGAGCTTTAGTTTTTTTCAACTTTTTTGATTTTGTTTACAGTGGCTTTTGCCATGCAGTTTTTAAAAGTCTAGTTTATGAGGTTTTAAGTAGTTTCAGGACTGAGTCAGAATGCCTTTTTCACTCTATAGCAATAATTCACCAATCCTAGAACTTTCATGGCTTTTTTTTTTTTTTACATCTGAGTTTATTTGAGTGTATCTTGGCATAAAGTTTACATATACATTATGAATCCAATCTCTTTCCCCAGATGATTACCAGTTGTTTTAATACCATTTATTAAACAATTTCTTTTACTCAGTTTCAGATTTAGTATATCTAAAATTCCTTATATATTATCCTATATCTAGTTTCTTTCACTGTTCTATTTACTCAAATACCAGTGCAATTACTTAGGGCCTGTCTACATATATCTAGTATGTTGGTCTCCACTCATTCTCTGCTCCCACACCTGTTTTTATTTTCTTTTAATTTTCCAAATAAGCTTTAAAAAATTCCCTAGCATATGGATCATGCTAAAACACTGTTCAACTGTTTCTTTTCAAGGTTGTACTTTTAACCATTTACTATGTCACTAATCTTTTAATTTTATACTTTACCTGGTAAAGCTCTTTGTTACTATCTGTTAATTATTTGGCATTCTATTTGCTAGTACCCAAATGGTGAGGGCTAGGGGCCATAATGTGTAGTGCCTGTAGTTAGAATTTAATCTCAGAACTTTTATCTTAAGACCGCCTTTAAGAATGATTTGACAACTATTTTGATATAAAATCTTTATTTCATTTTTTTATTTTGCTATGAATTATTTGTCCCAAAGTAGGATGTGTCAAAAATTCGTAAGCAAACAGGGAGAGTGCTTTAAATGAGCATTAAGCATGTAAATATCGGTACACAATGGGTTTAATAAGTATCTTTAGAAAACTACAAAAGACCAGAATTTAGCTGTTCATTCACTGTTGTGTAGGAGTTAAGAATATAGCAGTGAACAAAACAATATTTCTGTCATCACATAACATATACATTCTGTACCTGACTGGGTTATATCTAGTTTATAGTGACAGCATCCAAAGAATGCCTATTCTTGGACATTTTTCAGCATGAACTGACAAGGAACGGTTAACACAAGGACCTAATGAAGGTGCCCTCAGTATGAATAAGTCTTAGTTTTCTTGACAATGGCATTAGTTTTCATAGATTGATGATTACCGTCCACATACAGAACAGAGGCCACACTCAACCAAATAGCATTCCTAATGTAGCTTAACTTTGCATGTGCATTTTCTTCACAGGCTATTT
Source organism: Uropsilus gracilis (assembly GCA_004024945.1). Lineage (NCBI taxonomy): Eukaryota > Metazoa > Chordata > Mammalia > Eulipotyphla > Talpidae > Uropsilus > Uropsilus gracilis. Next base: position 11,191 of record PVHY01005997.1, read on the forward strand.
TTCCAAATGAGTTTTGATTTTGTTTGTAAACCTAAAGCCTAGGCTCTCATCTAGTTAATTCCTTAAGGGAATAGCACACCAAGGATGATCAATAAAACAGAAAATCCTGGTAAAGCATTTTTTCTGAGATACAACCTTTTTATAGTTCAATTAATGCCTTCAAGGAGCACTATGACTTGACACTGCAAAGACTGTAAGTCAAGTTCAGGGGAAACTGAGAGCCATTTAGTTCTTGGGTGAGCTAGTCTTTATTGTTAAAAATTACTTATATCCACTATATAAATATAAAAGAGCCTTTTTCTAAAAGCACTTCAGATAATAAAGGTTTTACTAATGTCTAGTTAGTCGAGGTTAAGAATTCAAGGTTGAATTCTTGGATTTTAGTGAGAAAATTTCAGGGATGCACTAGCAAGTGTGGTGGATTAAAGCAGCTAATAAACATGATAGTAAAGTGTCCCTGATACATTCAAGAAAGAATGGGCATAACTATATATAATTCCCCTCATAGTTTTTTGCCTTCCATGGTTTCAAAATTATGAAATACAGTCCAAAATTATGAAGTACAGAAACATTAGTTTTTAACTGTGCACCAATCTGAACAGCATGATACCATCAGGCACCAACCTGCTCTGCCTCACCTGGGATGTGAACCATCCCTTTGTCCAATATATCCACACTATGTAAGCTCTTCACTCCGTTACTCAGTGACCATCTTGGTTATTACATTAACTGTCACAGAACACAAATTGCACTTGTGTTCAAGTAAGCCTTGTTTCACTTAGTAGTGGCCACAAAACACAATGTAGTGATACTAACAACTATAGTATGCCAAAAGAAGCCTTAGGGTTCTGACTTCAGTGAAAAGATTTAGGACTTAGAAAAATTTGCTATTGCACCTCAAACTGAAAAAGTTATGACACAGTGTGTAATGGTTAGTTAAAATGTGAAAGGCAGGCATAAATTCATGTGTGGAAAACAAGAATGGAGAATGTTTGAGAACATGGCGCATCAGAAGGCACTTAGCCTATATGAAGATCTCAGCAAGGGATCCTCAAGTGACTCCAGGCACTCCAAATGAGCAATGGTTACAGATTATAACAGCCTTAAACTAAAAAATATTAAAATTACTGAAGAGGCTGTTTACTGATGAAGCTACTGCCATGTTTCTGCAAGAATCGAAAGAATCGATTGAGAAAGGATTATCCAAAGCAAATACTCAATTAGATGAAACAAGGCTCTTAATAGAACCTACTTTGATAAAAGTACAAAGGAAGTACCAGGCCATAAAACATGGGAAGACAGTTTTAACTCTGGTACTACATTGCAATGCTATTGGCAGAGCAGCTAAAGCCAGACATAGCAGATTTCACATACCCTCAAAAACCAAAATTATCTACCTGTGTCTGAGAACATAGAGTATGTGACAGCCATCTTCATGGAATGGTTCCACTTCATCCCCAAAGTGAAAAATAGTTGCATGAGAAAGTACTGGAGTTGAAAGTTCTGTTAATAATAGACAAGCACCTGGCCATCCTAAATCTGCTAGAAAAAGGTTCAGATTATATTTTTCACCCCTAAATACAATCTCATTGCTTCAGTTCTAGACCATCATTTGGTTCGCCAAGGCTATATACACCCTGGTATTTGATATGCAAGTGATGCAATCCCTAATATGACTTAATGCAGTGCAAGAAATCATTTTTGCTGATACAGTAACATTCATCAAAGCTGCAATGGAATGAATTAAATCAGTAACAATAAATGCCCATTGGAAGAACTTACAAAGTCCAGTATGATTTCAAAGGCTTCTGGGGAACTGATAGCGAAGTAAGGAAAATCATTTGCACAAGACATGTTGGTGAAGGAGAACTTGCTTACATGCTTGATGAAGATGTAAACGAACACATGCAGGTGACAGAGAAGTGTTAATAAATGAGAAATTAAAAACTTGAGTCATCTAAAGATGGAGGTAAACTAAAGCAGAAACAGCCATGTGTACATTACCAAAATTTGTCAAAACATTTCACATTGCAGAGAGATAAGACAAAATATGGCCATATCCGCCAGATGGAATACAGCATTAGTCACCTAATGATTATTGAAGGATTAGAATCTTTACAAAGACGAGATAAGTTAAAAAGAGAAATTTTGATTACCATGTTCTAAAAGGTTTCCGCAAAATAACCAAGGATCCCTAATCAGCAACACTATATGCACTTGAGAACCAGATCGTTGGTGATTCAGGATCACCTGAAGCTCATGATCCTCATGACCTATTACCAGGTCATACAGCAGCCTAATACTATCACAGTTCTTCCATTATTCATCTCCATCTCATCATAAATGTGAGAAAGTGTATTTTTGAGACCACATTCATATAACTTACTACAGTATATTGTTCTATCTTGTTAATCTGCGTAATTTATTAATCATACATATGAGAGGGAAAAGTATATATAGAACTCTGTAGTTTTAAGCATCCACTGGTAGTATGTGAATGGGATGTTTGGCACATTTCAACCATAGACAACAGAGGACTACTGTACTGGAGGAACTGAAACTTCTTAACAGTCCGCAGCTGTGTGTGTAACACACTGGATATTTTAATAGGCTAAATTAAATAGGTTAAATTGTAAAAAAGGAAAAAAGACAATGGAGGATCTCTACATAAATCAGTTGAAATTCTTAGACAATTAACTGCATAAGTGGACACATTATGCATAGTTCCAACAGATGAAGAGAAACATTCACGTGTAGGCTTTTAGTGCTCAATCAGACTTGTAAAAATAAGGGTTCAAAATTTTCAGGGATATTGCCTCTTTTCCCAATTATCAGGGTTTTAATTTCATCTTATTGCCTTAAAATTAGGACATTTGGGTATTTCAGAACTTCAGATTATTACCATTTCTTGCCTCCTACTAGTCATTAATATTTCACACAAAGTAATCTGTTAGTGTCCTTAGTAGCACAAATTTAAGAAATTTAAATTTTCCTTTCTAAACTGGGTCTGCAGCACTTCATGGAGTAGACGTGATTGTTTACTATGAGAGAAAGATCATTTGATAAAATCAGTTTTCAATATTCAAGATGCATCTATGACAACTTGAATTTTAGCATTATTTTTAAGTGAAGAAAAATAGGCACAACATTTTTATCCTTTCTGATAACAATAATAGTTAAAATACTAGCAGCTTTCTTGTAAAAATAATAGAGTATGGCATTTATTAGTTAATGCTGGGTATCTGTTTTCTTTCTTGTAACAACAGTATTATGAAAGTGTTTACATATTACAGGGTGAGTATAATACCATGACTTTGTGATTTTTTTCCCCACTGAATTTAAAAATATCTACCCTCAGCTGACCTAATGTTGAAAAACTGTAGAACTCTCCAAAAGCATGATATAAAGGTGTTTTAAGCATATGCTGAGTCTGCTTTTTAATTTTCAGTAACAAAGACAGTGTGACCAGCAGGATACTCTTAAAGCTATAACAACTTAGAATATTTTAAGGCAACCTGAATAGGCAGTGCAAATTTTGCTTCAGTGTAGAATTTTCCCTGACAGTAACTCTTTTCAAATGAAATATGACCTGAAATTTTCTATATACTGAAAGGCAATGTTATATGGGTGCAGGGTCAAAGTGTTCTAAAGCAAATGAAGAACCCAATCATGACAAATTTAAAACTTGAGATCACAGTCTTACATACCATCAAAGTAATTATTCCTGAAGACCAAAATGGGAAGAGACATCTGAAGTGGGTTTCATTACTAGGTAGGACTTACTAATTAGCTTAAGTCCCTTTTCATTTGCCCCGTCTCCTGTCCCCAGATGTGAGAGTCCTAGGTAGGTCAGAGTAATAGTCTCTGGTAACAATATTGCCGCTAGTACCTTATCTTTTTTGGGTAGAAAATCAAGCAGAGCCATGTACATGGTCTCCTATCATAGTCCATTTTACAGCTGCAGAATACGTAAGTAGTGGAAGTTTTAGAATGGCACTTATGATTAAGTAACTGATATTGCATGCCATGTTTTTCATGTAAACAAAAGAGGACTTATACGCAATTGTCTGGAACATGCCCTTTTACAAGGCTAAGGGATGAAGCATGCCAGAGAATATGCAGGGTCTGCCATTTTAAATATGCAGCTTCCAGTAGGCTGCTGTCAGTGCTATTTAAAATAAAGGGCTTTATTTTCAATATTATTGGAGATTACAAAGCAAATCATTAGGACTCTATATATATATTTCTAATTCAAGGGTCACCAGTATTTATTACTAATCCCCTTTTGGAAACATCTTTTTTTCCTTGTGTATAAGGAGTGTTTAGTCATTTGGGAAAGGTGTTGTCTTGCTAAAGTCCTGAGGTAATGGATATTAGATTCATAGGGCTGGAAAACTGTAAAATCTCTTAAGTATATAGTGGAGGAGATTTAATAGTGTAAGTCACCTATTGTTTTTAATATCAAATTTTCATTTACATTCATGCCCTCTTGTAAAAGGTACCAAACTTCCCGCAAACTTTAGGAAATTCTTTGAGGGACCAAATGTCTGAGCCTTTAAAAAAAACATGTAAGGAGCCAATTATACCTTTACAGTCTGTTGTTGAGATTCAACAATGGAGTTGCAGTTGGCTTTCTAGATATCAACTGTGTTTGGAATCGTATCAGTGTGCAGCTCAGAATCTGAGTGACCTGAAGAGGTAAGATTGAGTACTTAAGTCCAAAAGTCTTGAAATAACTCTCAGACCATATACTGTATATCCTTAAAGTGAAATATGCATAAAAGTCTGTGCAAACTACAACATATATTGCAATAACATTCTCCAAAAAAAAAAAAAACCCTAGTACAGTTTAGCATTATTATTTAAGTTATATAAAATATATCTTTATAAAAGTACAGATTTAAGTTTAAATTATACCTGTTGAAATAGGCAACCAGGCTCACTTTTTAGTATACTAAAATATTTTTATCAGTCTAGATTATTGCTTAGTCCTATGGAGTCATTAGAAACCTGTAACAAGTCAAAATCAAGTCCTATATCAAAGAAAAGTGCCCTAAGAATTCAGCTGTCATTAAGTTAGTCTTTCTGAAGCTTTCAACTGAGCAGTCTTCCATAAAACTATTAACCGATGCTAATTATGACTTTGTTTGTCTGAATCCAAAATTGAGTCTGGTTGTAAAGTTCCTCCTTGTGCCAGGAAGCTGTTAGTTTGTTGTCCCCAGTCGTAGTAGTCTGGAGCAAAACTTAAAAAGGAAAAAGAGATACTTCAGTGACTTGAAACATTGTGCTAAAATTTATTTTAGGCAGGACTAGGATTTTATATGAACTATATACAACCCCAAAGTTTTTCAAGAGTAGCTTCTTGAAGCTCATTTCCCCACTGCTCTGCAATGACTACCCACAAGTCTACTAAACTCTATAAAAACTCAGTAGTTTTACTAAAACCACTAACCAATCACCATGCACAGAATGTTTTAACGACAAATTGAATCTGAATCCTAACAAAGTATAACTCAATACTTTTTTCTTTGGGTAAATAACTTCTGTACCCTTATTTCTTCATCTGCAGAATAAGAGTAACATTGGTAACTATCCTCATTGACCTTTTATGAGTACCACTCATGTATCTTTGTAGTTAGCAACAAATACATATGAATTTTCTTATAATTATCATCATGATTTTCCACGTAGTAGAGTTTTTCTTCTCCTACATAGTTGGTGAGGAATCTGTTAGTTCTCTGTTCCTTCTGGCGTATAGGTTACGGACGGCTCCAGCAGATTTTAGAGAGGTATATATAGCTAGTAGGAAATACAGTGGGACAACTGGATAAGAAAACAATTTTTGGCAATTTTGACCTCATGTTTATTGGTTCACTTTGCGTTATTTACGTTTTTGTTTGGTTTGGTTTTACATCTGATGACCCTAATCTACTAGTAGATTAGTAGGCTAATCTACTTTCTGCTCAAGCATCATCTTTTATTCTAACTGGCCAGGATTTCCCTGCTCTCTGATCCACTGAAAAAGGAATGTGTACTCTTCAGCTGATCCTCATTTTTCCTGTCCCTGAAACAGATATTCTTTTTAGAGCACTAAAGGTTTTCTAAGGACTTTTATTGTTAGTAATAAAGCCTATCTATCTTCTTGAACATTCTGTCCCAGATAAGAAAAGTTTACATTAAAATGTTAATGGCAGCTCTTTAAATTCAAAAAGGATTGCATAAAAGTACATTTTCACTTTTAAAATAACCCTTTCCAGGATAATGCAATTGTCCTGAGAAGGCAAGTACAAAGCAGAAAAAGCATTTGGAAAGCACAGGTCAGCCCTTTTTGCTTCTCTAGTTCTTGCTGGTTTTCAAAGTCCCAGATTCACAGATGGAAAGCAGGAAGGTGAGCACTGGGCAGGGCGATGTGGCTGTAGCATCAGCAGGTTGAGGAAAGGGAAAGGAATCCCAGTAACCACCACTCTGCTGAACAGACTATGCCAGTGGCAGAGAGGCTTGAAGTGTGCGTCCTGGGGGTGGGGTGGGTGAGTAGGTCCCCAATGATTGCCATTAGTTTCACATACCTGGGTGCTTCAACTCCTTTTCTAGTTGCTATACCTTCTAGCTCCAGGGGTCTTATGTAAGACTTTCTGTTCAGTCTAAATCCATTTAATTGGTGCAGCTTTCACCTTCCATACCATGCTCTAACATGAGGGTCTTACCTTCCTTGGAGTCCCTGAGGGGCAATGTTCCACGCAAGGTCATCATCGCTGTCATATCGTCGAGGGTTGTCAAAGAAGTAAGATCTAGGACTGAATCCATGACTGGGGACTATTGTAGGGTTGGTCTGGAAAGAGAATTAATTTTTCAGCATGCATTTCAGATCCTGTGCCTTGTACTAGACAGATAAATACAACCTCTCTCGCAGAACAGTGAAAATGTTCTCATCTGGATGGGGTGCATCTGTTCAGCCAGGATGTTCATTTTAGTTTCTTCTATTTAAGAGGGATTTCCTTCACTAATGGCAGAAATCTTTCAGTCTTTCCAATCGTTAATTGTTTAAATCCCTTATTATTGTTATTGTTGTTTTTGACCAATGATAAAGTGTTTAGGATTTTACTTTGCAAAAGTTTTTAGATTTTCCTAGTGCAAACAGGTCAGATATAATGCAGAACCACAGCTCTGCAGCTAAAAGTAAGAGGGAGAAATTGGTCCTAACATTCTAAATCCAAACTGATCTTAATGTTCTAGAATACTCTGCCCACTGCCCCACTTCAATTTTACTTTTATTTTCCCATTTATTTCTGGCATATCAATGACTAGAGACAAATGAGAAAAAAACAAGGTGAAACAAGTTGTTTAGCATCTATACTTCCTTAATACCCATACTTTGCTCACACTGCCCAAAAACCATTCACCGTACTTTTAAAAGTGTCTTATGAATCAGTGATTCAAAATTTTGCCACAAGTTAGTGCAGTTGGAATAATTTAAGCAAAGGTCCAGGAGCATCTCCTTATTCTACCAGGTTTTGCATTTTCCTGTCCTGCCCCTGAAAGCTGACAGAGCAAATATGTGAATGGTTCCAAACTGAAGTTCTTTAGAATTCTTCAGATTGTTTTTGTTATTTTCCCTGAGCTCTCATTCCCTAATCACTACCCATTATAATACAGGGGTGTTTCCTTTGCTGAAACATAAGCTTATATATTTGGTCCCTAGCAAGTCAAGGCTCATACACTGGTGAAGCTGTGTTGCATCAGTGAAGAGTCACTATCTCCAAGCCTTGGGATGCAACTTTTCATTTTTTTTTATAAAATAAGTCTAAACTAAAAAAATTTGCCCCGAAAGGAAAGGGAAAAAGAAAAACCTCAAACAAGGAAACTTAAAAATAACTAGAGAGAAGAGTAGTTTGTGATTAGAAATTAAGAGATAGTTTCTGCAAAGGTAAAATGACTTACCAGGTCCTTCGTAGGATTTCTTACTCGGAAGAAGTAAACTACTAATGTGGTAGGTAAGAGTTCCCACACAAATAGGACCACTCCAAACACTACATATCCAGCATCTCCCAACTGATTCTTCAAATCTGCCTGTTGAATCAAGAGAGGGGGAAATGGAGAGTCACCAGACTGAAGGCAGAGGAAATAAGATTGATTGGATTCTTTCTAATAGGACAGAGGCTAATTCTAATGTAATTCCCTCCCCCTTAAAGAACATGTTGAAAAGCAATAGTAAATTCTAATGATCCAGACCCATGGGGGTTGTTTACACCGCCAAGGAGAGATGATTAACTTCTTCAAGTATTTCAAAGACAGAAACTGCCAATCTCTGATCTTCACCCTCCAAAATCTTCCCATGTCTAAATTAAACCTCTCTCTTTATGCAGATTTTCTTTGCTTCAACACTGAACAACGTTCTGTTACGTTGCCTCCTGCGCCCTTTGTTAGCCTACCCAATTTTGGATAAATGCATCAGTGGTAAAACTTTTTCACACTGACCATACCCTATGATTTACCCTTTCAAGCTTACTGTAGCCTAGCACCATCTAGAAAAAATGTCCAGACTTTAGGATGTTTGACTTCTGGGTCAGTGTGAGGACCAAATGGACATCTTACAATGATGCTCTCCTACTCGCTGTGTGTGAGAAAGGTTTGGCCCAAGTCTGTCAGTGAGATCATCATTTCCAAGAAATATAATGCACCAAAATCAATCCACAAAGGGCCAAAAGAATCCTCTTGCTTTCTCTGCTACCTCCCACTTAAAACACAGTAACCAAACCTGATGATCATGCTGCTGCTCTTTAGCAAGATTTTACTCTTCAGACTTATTTTATTAAATGCCATTGCCCAGCTCCAAGGGGATGCTCAGCTCAAACTTTACACCTCATGTTCCATCATAATGTCTCAATAGTAGATTTCTTTTTGCCATTCCACATCAGTAACAGGCCACTTGTGGTCATTTGTTTTAGTTACAACATTTATTTATGGGTAGCCATAAATAAAACACCCTCTAGAAACAACAGAATTGTACAAATTGTAGTATTTTGATTTTATTGTAATGATAAGTGCGTCCTTGAAAGAAAAATAAAAATACTTTGTTCAAAGCAAAGTCTGGGGAGAAGGAGAAATTTTAGAGATGGAAGATGGATGCTGGCACAGCAACATGAATGGACTTACTGCCACTGAACTAGCTACACTACCCTGAAATGGTTAAAATAGTAAATCTTCTACATTTGCTAAAAAATTGCAAATGGCGCACAGCAAAAAACCCTTTGTATAATATGACTCTACATTGTTTAAACTTTAGAAGTTTATATATTTATTTGATTTTCTCCAAATAGCACATGCCTTTAGCAGGGCATTGCTCAGTTTTCTCCCATCCCCTATTTCTGTTAGCTGTCTGATGAGCAGTAGGAAGTGTTGGTACTCTTATTTCAATTCTTTCCAACTGCAATATCCCCCATGTGCCTCCTCTGAATGTCCTCCTGTCCTCACAGGTTTATCAGGGTCATTTTATTCTCCCAGAGTCTTAAAGTAGTTGAGATTTTTTTGGACTGTGGGAATTTTAAAAGTGGATTTGTGTATAGCTGGGTATTCAGTATTTTCCAGGAAAAGCTAAGGAGCTTCTGCAATTCAATCACATTGAGACCACTAGTACATGAGCTCTTATTAACACCTGAATATCCTCAGTCATTTGTTCTAGATTTCCTCAAATGCTGTTATTTATATGTATCAGTTTTTGAAACTCTCTATCATAGTTTTACATATTTTCTGAAACCTGAATGTAATGTATTTAGCCTCTGTAAATTTCACACTTTAATATAAAACCACCTTACATTTATGGGGAACCACTTAAATTAAGGTTTAAGTACTGCTTGACAAGAGTAGAGAAAGAGCACTTATACAAGCACATGCACACACATATTTCCTAGTTTTCTAAGGGGATATGAGCTAGAACCAGGTGAGTACTATGACCCCACCAGATGAAATATACCAATGAAGAGGTCACCTAGTGTTTTTCAGTGGATGCAAACAGTTTATGCCTTTCAGCCACATGGATGCTGCAAAGTGAGGAGACCTGGATAAGACACTTCCCTGGCACCCACTGACCTGGTCTGACACATTGTACCAGTCGTAATCAAAAGAATGGACAATCTTGCTCTGAGAGAAGGACAGGATGAACAGGTTGTAGCAGGCTCGAGAGGTGTAGAGCAGAATGACAGTCACGCCGATGGCAGTCACTTGACACACGGAGGAGCCCTGGAAAAGCAGGAGCTGTCAGGGTGCACCCTTTCCAGGCTCAGGACACCTACCTCCTCCCAGACCACCTGTACTCATAACCCAGCTGGTTCTTGAAGCCTCTGAGGCCCCATCTTGGCTTCCTGTTGGAGTTCTGCCCTCAGACACTGCCAACCTCATTTCATTCCTCAAATGATCTCCATAGAGATGATTTAAAACCTGATACTTCATTTGCAGATGTTTGTAACAGGATTAAAATAGGGATCCTTTGCTGAAGGCCTAGATTTGTAAAAACGAGAGAGTCAGATGGCTTGTTAAGTGCACTCCGAGACGATGCTTGGCTTATGAGCAGAGCCCTGGCCTGTGGTTTTGGGGACAACCAACCCATCTCAGAGGGCAGCTACCAGGAGAGTGCTGTGCTCGAACTGTCAGGGCAGTGAGCACTGACCTCAAACTCCAGTCCCAATGTGACTGAGGGCTTGGAATTAGATACAATTAGTAATTTGTGCACCAATTTAGAAAGCTACCAATTGCCAGTCAGTTGAAGGACCCCGAGCTAGAAAACAGGTAGTTCACATGAAGAGAAAGTTAAACATTTTTGAGCTTTGCATTTGAACGTAACTAAATCCAAGATACCTTGTTTTGCCAATAGTGGTTTCTTAGCTTGTTTGCCATGGGATAACTCAAGTGGTATCCTGAATATCTACAATTTAACCCCTCTTTTTGAAACCACAAAATCTGTTTTCAAAAGCCTTTTAGGCCAGGCACGGTGGCACGTGCCTGTAAGCAGCAGCCTAGGAAGCTGTGGCAGGGACCAGAGATCATGGTTCGAGTCCCACTCAGGGCAACGTAAGACTGAGTTCCAAAAAAATAGCTGGGGTGTGGTGGTGCATGCCTGTAATCCCAGCTACCTGGGAAGCTGAGGCTGGGGAGTTTTTGAGTCCATGGTACCAGGGCAACATGAGCCTGCGGTTCACTGGGCAAAAATAGCGAGACCTAGTCTTTAAAAAAAAAAAAAAAAAAAAAAGCCTTGTATAGTCTTATAAGGCAGATAATATAAAGCAAAACTGAATCTAAAGTACATCAAAATTTATAAGCTGGGCACGGTGGCTCGTGCCTGTAAGCTTCAGTCTATGAAGTGGCTGGGGCTAGGGATTGTGGTTCGAGTCCCGCTGGGGCAACACAGCGAGACCTAATCCCAAAAAACAGCTGGGCTTGGTGCGCCTGTAATCCCAGCTACCTGGGAAGCTGAGGCTGGGGATTGCTTGAGTCCGTGGTACCCCGGGCAACGTGAGCCTGCAGTTCCATGGGCAAAAATAGCGAGATCTAGTCTTTAAAAAAATAAATAAATAAAATAAAGTACATCAAAATTTATAAATTTAAAAAAAAAAAAGACTGTTGCCCTAACTTTGGGGATTTTGTAAGAGTTCCATGAAATCACAAAAAAGACCAAGGATATAGCCGGATGGGCCTGTGCTGAAGAAGGGGGTATGCCAAAGACACTCAGCCCACTGAATTTCAGAAGCAAAGGAGCTGCAAAAATCACCCAACACTTTGGAAGTGAGGAAACCAAGGCTCAGAGAAGTGATGGCAGAGCCGGGGCCAATGAGAACTGGGGCGACTGCTCCCCAGACTCCACACTTCAGTGGACTCTCCAATGGAGAGAGAACTGGCAATCAAGTCAGTCTCACGTGCACGTTGACTTTAACCCCTCTTTTTGAAATCACAAAATCTGTTTTCAAAAGCCTTTTAGTGCACATTGGCACTACAGCTCCACGCAGCCAGCTGCCCTTTGTCATGTCTTTTAGGAAAGGAGAAAGCAGATTCTAGGATGTGGAGCATCGCAGTGAAAAAACAGGTTCTTCACATCCCATCTGGCTCCATTTCTGAACCATCAATATGAGAGGTCTGTAGCATGGAGCCCTTTTGTGGGCACAGCCCAGAAATGAACCCAAATCTGAGTCTCAGGGACCACACAACAGGGTGACAGGGGCAGACTCAGGAGCCAGGCTCCGAGTCTCCATCTTGGCCTGCATTTACTGCAGCGTGACCTGACAATGCTCCTGCTCTCCTTGTGCCTCAGTTTCCTTACACAATTAGTGAGAAGACCTGTGAGAATAACAACAGTATATACATTTAGAGCACTTAACAAAAGTAGAGGGGACACTCGCTATCTGTTTCTGTTACTACTGTCCACACTGTCAATCCCATTTGTCCTTTGAAAGTCGGGTGAAACACTCCGCACTCTAGGAACTCTGCACATTCCAACACACTTGGTGTCCCCTGGGATGGAATCTTCTCACATACACAGTTCAGTGGACTACAGCCTCAGTGTTTTGGCACCGCAGCATGGCTAATCATTCATAGAGGGTTGGGTGTGAAAGGTATTTGTTGAGTTCTGTTGGCAAACAGGAAACTGTTTTTAGAAAAGTTTAATGGAGCACAAGCACGTTCCCACCTTACCTTAGACTCCAAGTAAATGTTGGCTAAGGACATCTTAGAGATTTTGTACAGGCAGATGGAGAGAGAGACAGCACACAGCACGAAGAGCGTGTCATTAATGGCCACTCGCACGGAGACGATAACCTTCCTCTCCCAAGTCCCTGTCTTCACCAACACTGCACAGGTTAAATTCACCAACAGGAAAACAAGACTGATGAAGAGTGAGGCCAGGTAGAGGGGTAGCCTGGAAAGGACAAGAAAAAAATTTAAGGCATCATTCCCTATATGATGATGTAGGCACATCCTCTATACCCTGGCTGCACATTTCTGTCAATCTAGAAAGAAATGGGATATTGCCTAGTTCACCGTAAAGCAAAACATGCAGCACAGTTAAACACTGAAAAGCATGGCCTTTGAAGTAGAAGCTCCTGGGTTCAAATTACAAACTGACAACAGACTACTCTTGGGAGGGTACCACACCTCCCTGAGCTTCCCTCTTCCTGAGGCCCGGAGTTTTGTGAGAACAGAGTGAGACTGTGCCCCTATTTGAGGAAGCAACCTCCAGCGCACAGGGCTTGCAAGGACAGCCTAGGTGGAAGGAGCAGAGGCTGGAGAAGGTGCAGCTTTGCCAAGAGCACTGGCAATTCTATACTCCAGGAGCCTGAGCAAAATCAAGCAGCTAGTGCCTTTGTGTCATCTTATGCTTGTCATATCCACCTTGCAGTTTGCTTTTGAGGACTGCGATAATATTAGGAAAGGGTTTTACCTCAAAAAGTCACTGATGAAGTGGGTGCTCGGGAGACATTCACTGGGGACACACACTATGGGTCGCAGGGGTCTGCTGTAACTTGCCCAGACTGAATAGAGGCAGGCTACATCACTGGTCATTTTTAACAGGCGGTCTTTCTAAATGACACATGACACACTTCCTCAGTGACTGTGTAAGGCCTGCATAAATATTCCTTAGATTTACTAAAATTGAAATCGGCATCCTCGAGTTTTTAGGTCTGGCCATGTCATGTCCATTTCAGGTAGCTATCATTCGGTGAACATGCAAGTAAGGACCAGACTATACTGCTCAAAAATAAACGGGTTTAAGTTAACTACGTTTGCAAGTATCAAAACAAAACCATCAACTTGAAGCTAGAGCATGATGGGGGTGTCTCAAAATCCATCAGAAATGGGGACAGTGGACCTAAGCCCCAGCTCCAGACATGGAGCAACTAACAGGACATGGGAAGCAGGGCCGGAGGTGAGGGTGCACCTGCAGTTTATTTCCTGCCCTCATGTCAGGGTGATGTGATAAACTCCCGCCTACTGTAGTTAATTTAAATGAGTTTTTATGTCTTGCAATTAATAATTTATTATCCACAAAGTCTGTCATCCAATTTTTAGAACCCACCTTCTACCAAAGGAACATTGCTACCTCACTCATCAGCTTTAGGTCTTGCCTTAAATATTACTTCAAAGAAGCCTTTCTGGACACTCCTCACCCCTTACATACATACACACACTGAGATTCTGATACCTGCTTTCCTGGTCCCCTGCATTTGAATTTCACAGTCTCGTCACTAGTTTTCACTAAAGCATGTGAATGAGAGGTCTGCCCAATGCCTGCTTCTCTACTGAGGCAGCAAGCTTCATGAAGACGGTTTTGACTCTTGCTCTCACCCACCTTTATTCATATTTTCTATGGCAGGAGCACAATGAATATCTTTAAGACGGGGAAGAGGGGGGAGGAGGAGTCAGCCCAAGGAAGACATGCATTTTGGATCCAAAGACCAAAGCTGCCCTTTCCTTCCTATTTGAGAAGGACTACTTGAGAACAGCTACTTGACCTTCCTCTTTCTTAAGGAAACAACCTTCCAAGGCAGAGAAAGGACTATGGGTTCTTCAGGCCTCCAGCTGTAGTTATAGCTTTTGTATGACCAAGTTTTAGACCCTCTCATATTGTCCTGTGCTCATACTCAAATCCCAAACAGGCTGCCAACAGGCATCTGGACTCAGACCACAGCAAGTTCAATTCCTATTATTTCTCCACCACTGATTTCCTATTTCTGTTAAAGATGCTACACTTTTTCAGATTTTGAAGCCAGAGATGATCTTTGATTCTGTGTTTCACCCCTATTCAACCAGGTCAAGTTCAACAGATTCATTATTCCCCATCACCTGTCTGGACCCTTCCCCATCCTCACCACCACTGCCTCACATCTTCTGGCCAGAACTACTGTGAGAGTGTCCAAATTCATCCCCCACAGCCCCCTGGAATCTCCAATCTGTGGGTGCCCCACATGCTAACTAAGCCAGTCTACTCACTGTCCCTCAAACCTGTTCAGGTGTCTGTCCCCCACTCCCTGTCCTTACACAAGCTGGTCTTTCTATCTCAAACTTCCCTACCCCTTACGTTCTATTAATCAAATCCTACTTTCTGAGCCTACAGAGCCACCTGCTGAACAAAAACCTGATATAGAAACAGTGTGTGCTACTGGAAAAATGGAAAAGTTACAAATGATTAAAATGTCAGGAAGCAAAATTGGAAATACAATCAGGTATCAACTTTGTCTTGGAAAATGGCTATAAAAACCTACACTGGAATACATGGTAATATTTACTTAGGGTTGGGGAGTAAGGGTAAAATTCAGAGACATTTTATTTCTATATGTCAAAATTCACACTTTCTGTCTCCATTTTTCTTTAATGAACTTATGTAACTTTCATATGAAAAAAAAAACATAAACATAACTTGTAAAATATAACTTCTCTTAGCCTGCAGCTCTGGAAGAAAGGGAGAGATCTGGAGATAGAGTTTTGAAAGGGGGGGGGGGGCACGCAAAGGAGACTACATCTTGAGAATGTTTCTGTGCGAAAGATGTTTTGTACATTGCTCAAAAAAATACTTACAAACCAAAACACAGGGTAAGTAGCTGACAGGGAGAGAAAGACCAAAGGAAAGAAGTGTGACCTCCCATCTGGGAAGACCACCTTGCTCGTGTGACCAGAAGGAGCAGCTTCTGGCTGTTCGGTGCAGAGAGAGACTCGTGACCCTCCCAACCTGGACAGGACGTGCTGGAACCGGGGAAGGAAGTCCCAGCTGAGAGCTGCCAGCTAATTCGGTCTCTGACCGCCTCCCACAAGATGGAGTCCTACTAATGGATTTAAAGTCTGTTTAAATTTCTCTCCCAGTATCTTAGATTTCTTAGAGAAAGAGAAAAGCAAAACCCTGGCTCACTATGTATTTTTTTTTAATTTTTTAAAAAATCAAATACTTATTTCTTTTTGCTTTTTTTTTTTTTTTTGAGGCTAGGTCTTGCTATTTTTGCCCGTGGAACCGCAGGCTCTCGTTGCCACAGACTCAAGCAATCCCCAGCCTCAGCTTCCCAGGTAGCTGGGATGACAGGCGCGCACCACCACGCCCAGCTATTTTTTTGGAACTAGGTCTCACTACGGGCCCCAGGCGGGACTCGAACCGCGATCCCTAGCCCCGGCCACTTCATAGGCTGAAGCTTACAGGCATGAGCCACCATGCCCTGCCTTTCTAAAAATCAAATATTTATTTCTAAATAGGGTAAATATCCTTGCAGATGGGCAAGTGGTGATTCAAAGGGCTGCTGCTTACTGTGCAATGGATAAGATGCTTGTGGTCCAACACTTAGCAGGGTTTAAAAAAAAAAAAAAAAAAAAGGGAGGCAGAATGAAATTCTTCATGCCAAGCCCCACCTAGACTTAACCCATTTCGGTTCACCCTCTCCCAAAAAATGGAATTTTAAACCAATCAATCTGGAATTTCCTACCCCACACTAGTCTAGCAATCTGCATAAAGCCTTTCCCTCCCCTTTCCCCATGGAAAGGTAACTGTGACTGAAATCTCTCCTCATGTCCCACCTTCTTTTTATGTATTACAAACCTTCCAACTTGTACAACTCTTTGTGACTCGTTTCTGCTTGCTAGATGGGATGCTGCCTGATTCATAACCATTTAATAAAATCAATCAGATCTCTAAAATGAACTCAGCTTGATAATGTTCTTTAAAAGTCAGCAGCAGCCCTGCTGGAGACACTCAGAGATGTGCTAGGTGCAAACCCCCCCCCCCAGCTCCCTACCCCACCCTGAGAAACAAGGCTCACTGGTGAGCCTTCCACTTGATTATTACGGCAAACCAAGAGAAGAGCCCCAGGAAAAGGACTTACCGGTACTTGAGTAATTCTGGAGAATACTTTGACTTGGCTTTGAAAATCACCTGCAATGACACAAAAACATAGTGGTTGGGGACATGATCTGATATCTGACACTGTCCAAATGATACCTACCACAGCTCTGAATTCACCTTTCCCTTCATACCCAGGAATTGGGACCATTTGTGAAACAGATGTCTGTTTTGTACGCAAGTTTAAGCTAAATATATTTTAGGATGTACTATGATATCAATTTTAAAGTAAAAATATAAATGGTGAAACTAATTTTCTTCTTAAGTAAAGGTGTTGACCACGGCCAAGTACCTATCTTTTACTTTAAAATTGGAATTTGAACCTCAGCCATCCATCCTCACACTTTGTTAGAATTTCCAAAGGACCTCAGTTTATGTGCAGTGAACATAAGGATTCATCTACCCAGGAGTCAAACTCTACTTAAAATGCCTCGACTACAGAAGCAGCAAACCCCATCATTTTCATTTTCATAGGAGAAATGTTGCACATTGATAGGTTAGCAGCCTGAATAACATGTCCACACAGACTGAAGCAGCAGCAGCCACCAGCCCAGGGGAGCCTTCTAGAAGGCAAAGAAGAGAGGAGGTGTTAGTTCAAGCTCCAGCCCCAACAGATGTGGCTGCTATGTGGCCAGTGTTGGGGAGGAGTGTCACTCAGGCACAGGGGTGAGGGGTAGTAGGGGGTAAACAGCATAACAGGGACCTGGTATTGGAGATGGGGACAGCACTGGAAAAGGAAAAAGGGGTGTGGTGACATGGAGAAGAGGGGGGACTTTCCCAGAGAAATCTGGTATCAAAAGCCAAGTGTTGTCAGCTTCTAAACAAGTCCTGATTGGCATTCCTAACCCTGTCCCCTCTGTCAGCCCTCCCTGTGCTGGCTCTCCTGGGGCAACTAAGCTCTGAGATTGGCTCACACTCATCCCTGCCTGACCGCATCCCCCTTCCCCACCACCATTCTATGCCTGTCTCCCTCTTCTCAACTCACTTTGCCCTTGGACTCCCCTCAAGCCCTGCAAGTACCTGTCTAAGGGAGCACCTTCAAGTCTCAAGTGGACTTGGAGAGTGAAGGACAAAAGAACAGGATGGGGAAAGTGAGTGCCCCTTCTGGAGGAAGGAGAACCAGGCAGTCTAGGACTTGTGGGGACACCCAGCAGTTAGACACATTGTCCCTTGACTGAGGAGGAAGCAGTGAGAAATCAGCTTGCTAGAGAATATCTGCAAGTAACCCCAGGAAACCTTCAGCAGCTCCCAATGCCTGGCCATGCAGCCAATGCAATGTCACAAGGGGGATCCCCCCATGACTCTGTGGGCCAATTCCCAGACTATGTGTGTAATGGGTGTCATTTCCCTTTGGGGGCCTCTTAAAATGTTTCTGAGGCCTTTAGATACTGGTTATCACACTTGCATGTGCATGAGATCACCTGGGAAAGTTACAATGATGCAAACCCCTCTTCCCAAATGCCAACACTGGGACCAGGCTGGCCCTGAAATCTTCATTTCACTATGCTCCCCACCTCAGTGACTCTTGACCACCTCTTGAGAAATACTGTCCTAAAGGGAAGGAAACTGCCTGATCTCATATTCTGGAACAACTTTGCAATCGTTAATCTAAAACACAGAAACAGGCTGGGCACGGTGGCTGGTGCTTGTAAGCTTTAGCCTATGAAGCGGCCGGGGCTTAGGGATCGTGGTTTGAATCCCGCCTGGGGCCCATAGTGAGACCTAGTTCCGAAAAAATAGCTGGGCATGGTGGTGCGCGCCTGTAATCCCAGCTACCTGGGAAGCTGAGGCTGGGGATTGCTTGAGTCTGTGGTACCCCGGGCAATGAGAGCCTGCGGTTCCACGGGCAAAAATAGCGAGATCTAGTCTCAAAAAAAAAAAAACACACAGAAGCAGGTGCTCACAATATTCCGATGTCATCAAGAGTTGGGTTTAGCACAAAACCAGAGGTGGGAACTCAGTTCACAGATATCTTACACCCCAGCCCACAATTCCAATAACATGCTGTCAAAGAAGGCAAAGATGTTCCAAGCCACAAAATCAGAATCTGGGGAGATAGAGACAACAGCTTTGTCTTTAGCCTTCATAATCAGTAAATTCCAAAAATTACAGAATTTGGTTTGTGACAAGAGTTTTGTCTCCATTGTACACTCTTTCTGGAAGAAGACAGGTTCACATTATCAGCAAGTTAAAATTGCTAGTAAGAGCAAAAGGAGATAACATAAGTCCATTGTCCTTGCTTTAAAAGGGTCCTGGATTCAGCTTTACCTGACAACCTTCATGAGATTTTAGGTAAGTCACATTACCTTTGATATTTCCCTCTGGGTCATAAGAAATGTGACAACTAAATAACCTCTCAAGCCCTAGTACACTGCTGGTGGGAACATAAACTGGTACAGCCATTTTGGAAAACCATCTGGACTTATCTTGAAAACTAAAAATGGAAATGCCATATGATTTGATTTGGCCTAGTGATCCCACTCTTTGGCATCTAGCAAAAGAACAGGAAACTACCAACTCCCCAAATTATGTGCTCCACAATGTTTACTGAAGCATTACTTACAATAGCAAGCACTCACTGACAGCCAGCAGAGAAGATGTGGCATAGCCACACCATGGAATAATAACTCAGCTGCAAGATGAAATGTCACCATTCACTGCAACATGGAAGAGCTTGAGGAAATTAATAGAAGAGCCAAGTCAGAAAAAGACAAATATCAGGCATTTTCATAAATGAGTGAAACAATGAATCACAGTAGATGAACTGACAAAGCAAAATAATTATAAACCAGCGTACGTGAGGTTTCTGAGGTTCAGAAGGTTGCAGGAGGGGAAAAGGGCCAGAGATGCTTAAAGGAAGGTGGTGGGCAAGAAAAAAACAACACTTTTCTTCATAAAGGTTAAATGTTACTCCACTGGTACAAAAACAGACTGAAAGTTCTTCTGAGGAAGAACCAGTAATAGATTGATGCATGATTCCAAAGCTCTGTTACAAAACACTGATTTATGCAACAGGTAATAGTGCTCAGAAAAAGCTCTCCTGTTAAACAGTTTTTGGGGGTCTTGCTTTTACTAACAGAGCAAAATGAGAAGAAGCTATCATATTTTTAGAAGGCATTGTCAAGGATATAGGCCAGTATTGTTTTAATGTTCAGCTACGCTTATGGGGGGGGGGGGATGACAACTTACTCTGAGGCAGGTAACTTCAGTGTGAGTTGCTGGGCTTACTTGTGCTTACTTGTGCTTACCAGGGCCTAGGAGAGCTTGCCATCACCCACAGAGCTCTCTGTGGGCTGGCGTTCCCTACCCTTCCCCCATTCCCCGAATGGGCACACTGAGCGTCCCAGTTGATGGATTCAGCTCTGTGCAAAGTGTTGTCAGGAATGAAAGAAAAACAACCAGCCTGCCTTCAGTGGGCTCACAGTCCTTAAGATTCAGAGAGATGAAACCACCAGAGAAGGTGCAAACCAGAAAGGTTCTAGTAGTTAATTCACCCACCAGTCCAGGGCTCGGCTGCACAGTGGGTGTGCCAGCCCCTCTCTGTTGCCCTCCCAGATGTAGGTAGGTGGACCAGGTCAACTCAATGCCAACTGGGCCCCCGTTCACTCCTACCACGTGGCCAGCACATGGCCTTCAGGGCTTGGGACCTGTGGCATGCTACTCCCCCCAGCCAAGAGCTGCAAAAGCTGGTCAATGCTCCCAACTGGAAGTACAGTCCGCCTACCCACCATTGTCTGTATGAGTAACACAAGAGATATTTCTCCCACTGCCTCCCCCTGCAGCTCCATCGACACATGTTCAGTGGGGGATGGAGTGAACAGAATTGGGTGTGACAGTGTTAGTGGCAGACTGGGGGGAGGGATACCCTGGGGCCCCCAACTTTCATCCTCTGAAGGACTTCTGCCATCTGCCACATAAAGACAAAGCAGACTTTTAGTGCAAAAGAACTTTAATAAGATTCATGTGCACAGAGAAGAAAAGAAAGGATAATAGTTTTTCCCAATAAAGTACCCAAAGTTACCCATCCTCTCATGGGCAAATTCCCAGCAAAACAGGGTTGGCCTGAAGCAGGGTTATTGAGGCTTGAAAATTTGTCACAAGTCCAAGGCACCTTCTGGCAGGGAACCACAGAAAAGGGACAGAAGAAGCCAGGCAAGCCTGGGATGAAAGGAGCAAAATCAAAGTACAAATCAAGGTAACAATGCTACTGTCAGCCTCCCCACTATTGTCAGGCCTTGTCAAGTCTCACCAGTGTGTCTCTTTCAAAAATCTCTACATGTATCCATGTCCTTCCTTCCATGTCCCCCAAGTCCCTGGTGCAAGTCCAAAGCTGAGAAGCTGCTTCTTCCAGGTGTCTCCACTTGTGTTTCTCCAAGTCTCCTCTAGCTTCTCCAGGCTGTTCAGCTCCATTCTTCATTAGGTGGGGCAGGAAAGATGGAACCTCCCCTTTTTATGCAGATTATTCTCTGTAACTATCCCTCTTGGTAATAGCAGGACAGACTACAGCAGCCTGGACCCCTGAAGATCCTTCTTAGAATGCCCTGCTCTGGAATGCACAGAATCACAGGTGTCAAGTATTTGGTCCAGTATTAAGAAATTGAAACACATATGCCTTGTTTCAACATTCTACTTAAAAGAAATTTTTGGAAGGTGGGGCTTCTCAAGGTGTTCCCACAGAACTGAGAATTAGTAACTCACTGGAATTGAGTGTCATGTGATCAGATTTAATAACTGCTAGGTTCAGCTGGGCGTGGTGGTGCGCACCTGTAATCCCAGCTACCTGGGAAGCTGAGGCTGGGTATTGTTTGAGTCTGTGGTACCCCGGGCAACATGAGCCTGCGGTTCCAAGGGCAAAAATAGCGAGACCTACTCTCCAAAAAAAAAAGTTGCTAGGTTCATAGTTCCCCTCCTCCCCACTCTCACAGGCATTCCCAGAAGCTACGTTGTAAACCTTCAAGGGAGATAGGGTACGGCACAGCTTCCCAGACCTATTTGGTGGTTTAAGGTCTTCCAAAAGAGCTTTATGGAGCACAAAATTTGGGAAACATTGACCTGTGGCACTAAGCATGGATGACATTATCTCCTGCAGTCTTACCAGAGCAGCAATGACAATAGCAATCAGAATAAGATGCAAGGACAACTTTAACATCCTATTCAGTCATAGCACCTGGGAATATGGATACCAATCAAGCAGCTCAGAATGGGTTAAACTCAAAAGGGACTCAAAGCTCCACCCCCTCCCACCTCCTACAGGGACTTGGTCAGAAAAGATGGGGAAGGCCCATGAAAGTCATTTCATCTTTAAGTCCAGATCTCTGCCTGAGGGAAAGAAGCTGCCAGGAGCTCAGGGCACAATCTGATATTAAGCAGATCATTTCATCCTTTCAGGCTAAAAGCAAAGGTGATAACAACAACAAAATAAAAACCCTGGCCATGATCTCTACAACTCTACCCACTCATTATCATGTGTGCCAAGTATGTCTTGATGTCAACTGGACCTATCCAAGCAGTACTCAGGAACTCTTCCTTATCCTCCAAGTCATTAAGCTAATCTTTAACTTCAACTTCCTTAAAGCTGTATTTAATTTTTGGCATTAGAGCTATAATTCCTGACATTTATATATAGATACAGATAATTTATATTTTATATAAAATATAAAGTATTGACAATTTTTTGTTTTACATAAAACATATTTTACATTAAATATAATATTTACACAAAACAGTAAATATTTTCATCTAATATGGTGTTTAAAAATTATTTTATTAAAGTTATTAATAATAATCACCTTAGCACAATGGGCAGCGTGTCAGTCTCATAAAGTTTTTTAATAATAAAAGGACTAATTATGTTATAAATATTTTAATAGTTTTTAAATCTCATTAATTAAAGTACAAAAGTTACGAAAACAATAAACCCAAAGGTTCCTACACACCCCATCCCACTATGCTCCAAGAGACTTCACTGAAGATTTATTATGCCTAGAACTGGAGCTAACCCTCCCAGGCTAACTCCTGTCCTGGTGCAGGTTTCTTATCTCACTGCCCATCTCCTAGAGTTTGCACTGGCTCCCACTGACCTCAGCGGGAACTCTCCTGGGGGGCAGAGAGGACTCCAGAAAAGGAGGCAAATAGATTAATTATTCCTACATATTACAGTGCTACTGACAGTCCAGGGTCTACCTGCTCAGGACAAAATCAGGCCCACAGAACCAATGAGGAGGAAGACCAAGAACATGTGAATGCCTAAGAAACAAATGAGGTCAGATAAAGATTCAAATTGTTCTTACATTCAAATGAGTGGTATTCACATCATAACAAACAACTAACAGTGAGCATTTCATATGGACTCAAGAACGGTGACAGTAAGAAACCAGGTACAGACAAACTGGTAATTGGAGGATGGTGGTGGTGTGAGGTGATAAGTGGTATGAGATGGCCTCACGGTGGTGTGCGGTGTAGAGAGCTGTGGGATGGTGTGAGGTAGAGCAGAGAGGTGTGTAGGAGAGGTGTAGGGGAGGCACAGGGATGTGTGAAGAGGTCCAATGTGGTATGCGGGAGGTATGAGGAGGTATAGAAAAGTGTGAGGTGGTGTGAGGAAAACTTAAGGAGGCCTGAAGAAACATGAGGAGGCAGGGAAAGGAGGTGGCCTGAGGGAACAGGGGAAGCCCAGGGAGAGCAGTGTGGGCAGCAGAGAGACTCAGCTGGAACTGGAGTCCAGCTGGGTTGGTTAGGAGTCAGTTGCCTAGGCCAGGTAAGGATTGTGCCCCTTTCACTGTAACAGAACACAGAAAGCTTTCTGGCCGGGCACGATGGCTCGTGCTTGTAAGCTTCAGCCTATGAAGCGGCCGGGGCTAGGGATCGCGGTTCAAGTCCCGCCTGGGGCCCATAGCGAGACCTAGTCCCAAAAAAATAGCTGGGCGTGGTGGTACGTGCCTGTAATCCCAGCTACCTGGGAAGCTGAGGCTGGGGATTGCTTGAGTCCGTGGTACCCCGGGCAACGAGAGCCTGGGGTTCCACGGGTAAAAATAGCGAGACCTAGTCTCAAAAAAAAAAAAAAAAGAAAGCAAGCTTTCAACAGAGTTAGTACAATTAGAAATCAGACCTGTGCTTTGAGAGAGAGGGGCAGGGGTGGAGATGAGAAGCACCTCTGCTTCGGTACTATGGATTGAGAGAGAAGGTGAAAACAAAGGTGTATGTTTAAAGACAGAGCAAAATTCCAGAATGCAGATGAATGGTTGCCTAAATCTTAGGGACTGGAGAGAATGGGTGTCAGGCTCTATCACAGATCAGACTGGGCTCATGCGGTGAAATGAGGAACACCTCATTTTACCTTATCTGTCCCTGGACAAGTGGAGGCAGGCTGGCATGAATACCTCTGAAGAGTGATAGCATCACCATCCCTCCTATGTTTATCTAAGGAAACAATCCTTAAAGAGATAGCAACCAATGTGTGAGTGATCCCCCTCCCCCCAACATCCTCTCCATTTGCCTTCCTTTCAAATTTGTGAATTGTGCTACTCTTTATAAATACCTCTTTCTTTGTTTAATGAATTGTCATCTGGTTCATTATTTCCAGTCGATCCTTAGCTGCCATAGCTAAGCTATCTCTCTCATCATCTTTCTTGTACCCTGCTGTTTGGCTCTCAACAAATGGGGAAGGACTGCCAATGGCTACAGAGTTCCTTTTGGGATGATAAATAAAAATGCTCCAACGTGGACAGTGATGATGGCTGCACAACTCAGTGAATATAATTCACTTTTGATGAGGAATTTTCTGGAACACTGTATCTCAAATAACAGAAAGGGGTAGTGAGGGCAGTACAGAGTGGCCCCAATGGTGAGAGCAGCGTGGGACACCCAGACCTTAGAACCATGAGAGAGACCAAGTCAGAGGGACAGTCAGGCATCCAAATTGCCACAAGACAAGACAGAATGACCGTGACAGTTGACCTGAGAAGGGGCCTAGAAAACTGAGAAGGGTCCTGGAAGAGGGAAGCAGGCAGGAGGAAGTAGAAGTGGTGAGTCAAATTGTAGAGCTTATGCTACACTACTAGTTAAAATCATGTTTGTGAAATGAAAGAGTTTATTCAAGGAGGCCAGGGTTTTGTTTCCAAGACTAGAGTATCCAAACCTGATGAGGAGCCTGAGGCCTGAGTCCTGACAATGACAGAGAGAGGGAGGGAAAGGCAAGAAAGGAATTGAGACAGGACAAAGGTGATAGGGATGGGGGTGGTCAGGCTGGAGGTCTCAACAGATGGCTGAAACTTCTGGGGGGAACTTGATGAGGAAACAGAACAAGGAGAGCAAAGGAGGGTCTGGCTTCTCTTGCCATCTACACAATCATGGGTATTCCAGGGTTTTGTAGGCTTCCCTGAGGTGGTGAAGGAATGGAAGGATAGAGCAGAGCAGGAATAGGACTAATGTAGAAATAAGCAGCAGCTTCCACAGAAAAGTCTGGTCCTCCTGTGGAAACAAAGCATTCTCCCCCATCACAAACACCTTATGCCTCAGCATTTCTGCTGCTTTAAAACCCTGCCTAGAACTAACCTCAATGCCTAGAACAAACCTAAGTGACTCTGACCATTTAACTCAAGTTTGGGGGTGACATTGTGTGTGACCTTGCTTCTAATTCTTATTTGAGTGAGTTCCAGGTTGACCTGGAGTGAAGTGGAAAGACACCCCCCACATTGGCCCACATGAGGTTGGACAGCCTGCATTTGGCCACAGTTCTGCTCTTGCAGTAATGGGCATGGGCCCCCAAACTGTGGGTGTGCTCAGAACCCCCTTGGTAACCCCTGACACTTCAGATGACGCAAGGAAGGCCCAGAGATTGGTGTATGACGTACTTGCCTAGACAAAAGCAACATGGTTCTAGAAGTAACTGCTGAACTCTGCCTCCCTCCCCTAATAAATCACAATCCCCGAATATCACTGATTCTGTTCCCACCCTTTGAACTCTTGCCCGCTTGGTTTTTTTCTCCTACTGACTTGAGCTGGCATTTGCTATCTTATAATCATTTTTCTTAATATCATGGTAGTGGCTCAGGCATAAATGTCCCAAGCTACTCTTTGTGGGTATGAGAGTATCCCTTGTGCATTCAGTTTAACTAAACAAAAGCAATCTCTTCTGTCCCGCAGGCAGCATCTGTGATGGCAAAATGAAGCACTATGCTTCCAGACTTGCCCTTTCTTCAGAACTTCTCTATGTGGCCATTTTATTTTATAAATCATCCCCTCCCCCCAGAAAAATTATACCTCAGCCTCCTAGTCTCCACTTTGGTGCCACTACTCTCTGAAATGCTGCCCCTTTAGAAATAAATGGCAGAGTGGACGCTTCACAATCCCCCCACCCTCCCTAGGCTGCAGACCCAAAGTCCAGGTTGAAATCTGCTCCCATGTGCTGCGCACCCATCTAAATGCTCTGCAGAGGTGACTGAGGTCTGAATTTGGTGTTATCATACCCAGACAGGCTTGTGCTTTCACTATGTGTCTTCACAGACAATATATAGTACTAGTACTATAGTGCAGGGCTTTTCGCTTGAGTGAATACATTAATGCCCCCACACCATGCCCTTCCACATCATGTCAGTTCACCCATCATAGTGTGTGTGCAACACATCAAAATTGAAACAGACAGGTCTAACACATGTATCCTCACTAAGGCACAGGTTCCTCCATATACAGATCTCTACTGTGTATCCCTCTCCAGCAGACAGAGATGATTAAGAAGGTGGATGCTGGGGCTGACTCATATGGGTTTGAATCCTGATTCTATCAATTACCAGCTGTGTGACTTTGGAAAAATTACCTAACCTCTCTGTGCCTCAAGTAGCTTATGTGTAAAATGAGACACTTGTACCCACCTGATAAACTTTTGTGAAGATTAGGTGAATTAATAAGAGTACTCAGACCAATACCTGCCGTTTAATGAACACCACGTGTTGATAGACATTTGTTGTCCCTGCTAATATAAGTCCTGCAAATGTCCTCAAGCCATGATTCTGAATGTACAACGTACAATGTACAATATGTGATCATATATGCTTTCATGACCATAAAAGGAATTTTCATATGCAAAAAGGTTAGGAACCACTGACACATTTGCTATTGGCTCTCATGGTCCCCACTGAGCAACCCACTTCCTGATATTGTGGAAATTATGCAAAGCCCGAGGCCATGGTCTTCTTGGTGACAGTCATGAGTCAGCTGCCTCTTTTCCCACATGCTGAGCAGCCTCATTCACCAGAGCAAGTTTTCTTGGCCACCAGAGTCCCTGTTGCCATTTGCAGGTGCTGTCCCTAAAGGTCAAAGGGCAACCTCTTGGGGGAGCTGGCATCTGAGGTCAATTCTCTAAACAAGCCAGGCCAAGGACGAAGTCTTTATGTTTGCTGAGACTATCCATCTTTTTAAAACCATGGAACCCCAAGAAGGAAAAAAGAATGTATTGTCCATGGCATGTAATCTGGGGTGCAGTAGCCTGAAGTCAAGGTGTACCATCTGTGTCCCAGGCTGGCCAGGTGTCAGAGGGTCCCACAAAGGTGACTGGATTCTAAGGTTAAGATTTCACCCTGTCAGCTCCTGTCTGTGGCCTTGGAGTTCTGAGTCCTGATCCCTTCCTACCCACACTGACCCTGGGAACATGGAGGCCCCAACATCTTCTAAATGCAAACTTGGGGACAAGTGATATTGCCTCAGCTCTGGACTTAAGTGAAGCTGAGGATTCCCTGAAAGTATTCTGTCTTCCTGAAAATGCTTCCATTCAATCCTATCCAGATAGACTTGCCCAGGCAGTCAGACTGTGGACCTCTTGAAGCTAACCAGCCTCACACCTCAACCTCTCCTACTTTCAGGACTCATTTAGTCCATGATAAAGGCCTAGAGGGCTCAAGTGAGGGGTAGCTCCTTTTGCTTCCTCCTTTCCTGTTTGCTTCCTCTTTTCCTGTCTAGCCAAGTTCCTCTTCTTCCTCCGTCCCTCCATGGATTCATAGGAGCCTCCCTACCCTAGAAAATAGAACTGGATTCTACGAAACTCCATGCGATCCAGGCCACCCCAGGAGGCTCTCAGCTCATGTTCATCAAGTCCAATCCAGGAGGAAGTCCAGGTGGCCCAGTGCTCTAGCAAGCCTATTTCTGTCCAGACACTGTCAAATTCAAGCAAAAGTCCCCACGAACGCTGACCTCTCTGCTTTTCTGTGGTTTCCCTGTTTTTCTGCTGTCTCCTGTCACCAGAGTCTGGAATCAAAGGCACAGCTGGTGCTGGGGCACCTGCTTTGCTCACCCCGATGAACTCTCTTGACCTGTCGTGGCCTTTTATCTAGAAGTTAAGGATTAGTATAAATATTCATTAAGATGCCTTCTGTTTTGAAAACTAAGGCAAGACATACCTCTCCAGAGGGCCGCCTGTATCCTTGGCCAGGTGTGCGCAGGTATAGCTGCAGTCTTGCTTCGAAGAGGGCATGGGCCCCATCTGTCTGGGGAGCAAGGGAATGGGTCCAGCAGACCCCAGGGGCAACATGGGTATAACAGCACAGTCCTGGCCGAAGTCCACAAACTCCCTGAAGAGGAGGTCCACATGGGGACACACCTGCCCACTCACTGGTGCAGGCAGAGATTACTCACTGGGATCAGCCTCTGAGGCAGAAGACCCTCTCTAGGCATGAGTAGGAAGGGCTGTGGCCACACCAGGTAACATTACTGCTATTTTGCTTCCAAACTGATCCTGCCACAATTGCAGGTCATCATTTACCAATCCTAAATTGTGCCAAACAAGCTTAAATAAGGTAACACATCAATAACCCAGTGGACTCATTTCTCAGCAGGGGACATATGGCTGAATGCCCCAGCCAAAGACCCCATGAAGGACGTGTCAGGCTATGAAGCAGTAGCAATCACGCTGAATGGCTAACACCATAACAATTCCTGGGGGCAGACCATGTAAAAACTTGTCAGCAGTGACAATGCCTCTGCCCAACACACACATGTGAAATAACTCTCTGCCTTAGAAGTGAATTCTGGTTTTTTTTGGGAGGAACTCTGGACCTTGCTGGGAACAGACCAATGGTTGTTACCACCCCTTCCCCCCAAATGTACAGGCTGAAATCCTAACCCTCAGTATGGTATCAAGAGATGGACCTCTGGAAGGTGATTAAGCCACGAGGCTGGCACCCTCGTGAATGGAATTAGTGCCTTTCTAAAAGGAATTCCAGAACTAACTCTCTGGTTTCCAGTGACAAGAAGTCAACAGTTATAACTAGGAAGAAGGTGCTTTGCCTGAGGTCAGCCATGACAACACCCAATCTTGGACTTCCAACCTCTATAACTGTGAGGGATTTATACATGTGTGCTGGTTAGGTCCTCCAAGTCTGAAGTGTTCTGACAGAGAAGCCCGAATGAACTAGGACCCAATCAGGTGATGTCCTCGCTTCCTGCCTCCACAGGCCTGCTACAGCCCCTCCCACATAAGAGGCAACATGGAGTGACAGAGAGAAACTGCTGCTGGGTGCAAGGTCACCATCTGCTCCCAGAGCTGTTCCAACTCACTGTGGGAGACCGCTATGGTGAGGGAGAAACCCACATGCCATCAGCACAATGAAAGGAACTAAGAATGTTCTACCCCAAGCAGGGAGGATGCAACACATGTGGCCACAATTTGGAAGAGTGTCTGTTGTAGGAGGAATGACCCTACTTGCTCTGTGTGACCCCAGACTTCCCCTGGGCGCCACCTTTCCATCCTGATGTGGGCTGGACCCCAGGGATCTGCTTAACCAAACCAGGGTCAAGGCATTGGCCTTACACTTACATAGATGCAAGAGTCACTGGTTCTTTGTAAAACATGTATTCTGGTGGCAGAATCATAAGAACAGAAGCCCAGAGATGAAGGAGTAACAGCAGCTCCCAGCTTTCTACTCGGATCTTCCCACACAACAAGCCACTCCATAA
>PVHY01005997.1:41093-78184 GCA_004024945.1 Uropsilus gracilis
CTAGTCTCAAAAAAAAAAAAAAAAAAATGTTACTGGCACAATGAAGTCTGCTGTCCCTGCTCGTAGTTAGTGTCCATGAATTCAGGACCCACATTTAACCTACAGTGTCTACTGCTGGTGGGAATGTAAACTGGTCCAGCCA
Organism: Uropsilus gracilis; assembly: GCA_004024945.1. Lineage (NCBI taxonomy): Eukaryota > Metazoa > Chordata > Mammalia > Eulipotyphla > Talpidae > Uropsilus > Uropsilus gracilis. The sequence continues at coordinate 41,236 of PVHY01005997.1, forward strand.
CTATGGAAAGCAGTGTGGGGGACCCTCAAACTAATGAAAATGGAACTACCATTTGACCTAGCAATTGCTCTCTTGGGAATCTACCCAAAGGAGACCTCAATACGTGTACAAAGGGATACCTGTGCTCAGATGTTTACTGCAGCATTATTTATAATTGTAAGGACATGGAAGTAACCCAAATGTCCCAGACAGATGAATGGATGAAAAAGATGTGGTATATATATACAATGGAATATTACTCATCAATTAAAAATGACAAATTTGATGAATTTGAGAGAACATGGATGGAACTAGAAAAAAATCATATTAGCAGAAACAAGTCAGAAAGAAAAAGACAGAAACTAAATGGTTTCATTAATATATGGGGCATAGGAAAAACAAAATGCCAAGAGGAAAAGTCAAAACAAGCTAACAACCAAAGTAAAGTACACAACTGGGCAGGGGGATGGGGTGGGAACGATCAGGGAGGGGAGGTGGTGGGTGATCCCTGGGGAATACAAAAATGTGCAATATATATATATATAATAGTTAATAAAAAAATACAGTGTCTAGAGAATCACAGGCTCTCAGACACACGTGATGAGCAAACTAAATGCCCCCACTGGATGAGTGGGCAAACTAACTGTGGGAGGTGCTTATAGTGGAAGATCACCCCACCTTAGAGGGGAGGGGTACAGTGATTCATGCAATGGCATGGATGAACCTCAAAAACATGATGAGAGAAGTCAGATATGGAAGGTTGCTTTAATGTGAAATATCTAGATATGTAAATCCCAAGAGGCAGAGGTTGGCTGCCAGGGGTTAGGGCAAAGGGGACATCTTGGGGGCTTAGATGAGGGGCCCCTCACAGCCTTCAGATAGGGTGGGGGATCTGTTGCAGGACTTGGCTAAGGGCAACCCAGCCTTGGAAAAGTGCTCTCTCCCTGCCAGCTCTGCTCATCTGGCTCGGCAAAGGAGCAAAAAGACACAACAAAACCCAGCAGGTACTATGGTGTATAGGAACTGAAGGGTGTGTGGAACCCAGACTGCAGTTCCCAAGGGGGTGAAGAGCCGCCAGTCTGTGCTCACTGCCAAGGACAAGCTGGCAGCTCTCGGCTCGTCTGTTGAGAAATCAAGGCTTTGTGGTCAATGGGCTTGGATTTCAGATACACTCTGAGTAGTCTAATTGTTCCCAAGAGCATGGAGGGCATTCGAGAAATTTGGTTCACGTTATTTTGGCAGGGTAGATGACCCCTTAGGCACCAAACAGCAACAGTGGGGGTGGATGGAAGAAAATACTAGTGCTCAGAGGAAAGAGCTCAGGAAATCAGGTTGTATAATTAGAAGGCTTCTTCTTGGGGGAAGTTTTTAGAAGTAAAATTAGGAAGCTACTTCCTGGGAGGTGCTGGTGGTAGGTGGCAGGCTGAAAGCAAATAAGGAAACTTCTAGGTCTGGTGAGAGCAGGCACACAGGCCAAGCACACATACACCCATAGTTCCAGGAGCTGTGTATCCACTGAGTGATCATGAGGGGCCAGTGATGAGAGTCATGGTGTGCAGCGCAGAGCATACACCCTGTGCCAGACACTTTGACATAAGGTACTTTGGAGACTGGTAAAAGTATGGCTTGTGTGTTCATAAGCTCAAGAGGCCAAGAATCTTCCCTCTTCATATCTCCTAGCTAGCTTACGGCCTGACCTACAGGCACTAAGTAAACATTCATTCAATAAATCCACTGCCAACAGTCACAGAAAGACCTCTGTTTCTAAAATGACCACCTCCCTCTCCTGGTAAGGACAGAGTCCTGGATTCAACTGTGGTTGCAAGGATGAGGACCAGATGCATTCTGGGATGGTCTGTGCAACTAGCATAGGCTCAGAGATGCTGGACCTCATTCCAGACATGTGACTGGCTAGTGATCTTGGGCAACTCATCAGAAGTCTCCAGCCTTCAGGTGGCTCTTCTATAAAATGAAGAGTTGGGCTGCTGTTCTCCTACTCCCTTGACTTCTGCAATTTGAGGGCTGCAGCTATGAGGAACTGGTGATCCCATGCCGTCCCTATGTGTGTCAAGTGTCACTGCCATTTTACAAACTTGAAAGTGGTTACAACTCAGTGGTTAAAGTCATTATGATGACGTGCAGAACGGAAAAGGGCAGTCAGTGCTAGGGTCTGACCTTCAGGGCTGTGGTTTGGTGTCTAAGCAAGAGCCTCATTCTGGCTGTTAGATGAAGAGAGAGCAAAGCACTGCAGCACAGTCTGGATTTCTTTTAACCTGCTCCAAGTCAGGGGGTGGGAGGAATTGCCAGGGTTTCCGGTCTCCTAGTCAGTCAGAGATCAGTAACTGGTCACTGCTCAAAGCAGGATTTGAACCCAGGTCTGCTCACCAGTCCCTCTTCTCCATGCCCAGAGCTGCCTCCTGGAGGACAGGTCTTCACTGCCACCAGGACCCCATGATGATCTCCAATGTGCACCCCGTGCCTCAGGTAGCCACCACACCCCCTGGTTACTTTGCAGCTGTTGTCTGAGGTGTCTGACACCCCCACTCTGCGTCAACATCCATTAATCACACCACCTCTCCCTCCACCAAGGGAGTTTACTTCTCCTTTTCTCTCATCAAACCACCTAACTGTAATGACAGGAATCCATCACAGGGCTCAAGACATGGCTGAATGGCTGGGAAGCTGAGTCTGATGTTCAACCAGCAGAAAACCAGATGCCTGCGGTACACATGTCCAGCTGAGGGTAAACAGCTGGAAGACCAAACAATCAGTCACTGAGCCCACTGCCTCACCATGACCTGCCACACATGACCCTCAGCTCACAGGCCTGGCACAGAAGCTGGAGGCCCATGCTGCTGAGCCTCCACTCTGAAGCCTGGCAGCAGAAGCACCCCCAAGACCTCAGTACCAGGAGCCTCAGGTGTCAGGGTCCTGCCCTACTCTAAGTGCTATCATAAAAGTAACTAACATGGGGCTGGAAGAACAGGCTCTGGTGGAATGCCCCAGCCTAGTCCGGACTGACCACGTCCTGACGCAGCAAGGAGCTGAGTGGGAGACTGGCTGTAGCCCAGACCTGCACTAGAGCCCGGCTGGAAACAGGCAGTCAATACTCTATGTCCCAAGGAGAACCCCAAACATCTGGGTGCGGAACGACATACTCTACACACAGGGCCTGCTGAGAATTATTAGCAGAACCAGTCCTACTACTAGCCACCTCCACGCCTTCACACTGCCTGTGGAGAAGGTGTAGAAGGCAGATGAGGAAAAGAGTTAGTCGCCGTTGGCAGGACGGCAGGGTTCATGGTGGACCTCAATGCTGATGAGTGACGAGAAAGTCCCCTGGCTCTGGGAAGAAGGAAGGGGACCACTCCCCAGATGCTCACTGAGCTGGGAGCACACAAACCTAACAGCTGTAGACCCCACAGCAAAGTGGGGTCTATAGAAGGAGTGGGGGATATAGAAGGAGGTTCCTGGCCAAGGCTAGCCTGTGCCATGGGGGTCTGAGAACTTGAGGAATTGGATCTGTTGCCACCTGGGATTCCTTGAGAGAGCAGAGCAGTTGATACAGAAGGAAAGGTACAGGTGGGGGACACTGGGAGGGCACCAGCCTGTCACCTGTGTACCCCAAGTGAAGAGTAGCTGGGAAGGGAGATTTACAGAGGGAGCAAAGGCTGGAACTGATCCCACCAGAGAGATATGGAAGAGGCAGTGAGACTGGGAGGTGAACAGGCAGACAGTCATGTCAGACAACCTCCAGGTCAAGCCCAGAAGAGTGAGATTCCCAAGCTGGAGGGGGAGTGGCTACGCATGCAGGACACACCCTTCTCCTCCAAACCCAGGCTTGCCCCAAGAGGGGAGGGAGTATGCAGATTGACACTGTATGTCAAGCTTTAACAACTGGGCATGACAAGCCAGAGAAGATACTAGTAAATGAAAAGAGACTTAACAGTTTTGTAACAATGATGTGGGGAAAAGTCAATCAAACTGAGTGCTCAAGCACCAGATTATGCGAAGAGGCAAGGCGGGGCCAGGCTGGGCTGCTTATACGTGAGTGGTGTGACCATGCAGTGGGCAGCAGAGGGACAAGAGGGGCAGACTGCAGTCCAATGGCCGCGGTGGAAGCCGCGCCACACGGGCCACAGGCACATTGTGGCACATTTCTTCACTCTCTGAAGCAGAGGGGAAGGTAATACACCCTCTGTTGTGTTATCACGGAGACTTAGGAGGTGAAAAACAAGTCCTTATGCTAAGCCAGAAACAAAGGACATGACAACCCCAGAAAGAAGTCCCCTGACCTCTGGGAACTGCCTTCTAGCTCATTCCCAATTCTAAACCTCTGCCACATTCTCTCTTCCCATCACCCTTTCTTTCTTGCTACCCAGCTGTGACAACTGACACAAACCCTCCTCCTCTCTGAGGAACCTGAGTCCCCTCAAGTCTCCTAAAGTTCAAGTATATGCTCCAGGAAGTCCCCCGCATTCTTAGCTGTGCAAATGGTATCTATTCAACTTGAGGTTACACTCCTGGAGAGCTAGGTGCTACATTTAGAATAGGATTATCTTTCTCCGTGTAGGTTTCAAATTCTCTAGCATAAAGTAGTATCTTACACTCAGATGTATGGAGGTGGATGTAATGCTCAGGTCCATCAACCTCTAACCTCGAGTGAATCACTTAATCTCTCAGAGCCACCTCTAAAATAGTGCTACCACCAGTACTTTCTCCTGAGATTTGTGAGGAAGAATAACCAAGACAAATGACCTAGAACTGTGCCAAGCACATACTAAGTACACGCTTCATCATTATCTGATACGCACACTCCCTTCCATCCAAAATCTGATTTACTTGCTCTGAGATGGGGTCCTGGCAGCAGTTAGTTTTAAAACCCTCCTGGTGCTCCTATGGCTGAAAATCCCCTGTAGGAGGAGTGGGGGGGGGGCAGTGTTCCAGCTGCAAGTCACCACCCCAGAAGGATCAAGCATTTGTCAGGAAGCCAGGGAAGGGCTTTGCTCTGCCACACTCTGTGATGTCTGTCAGTCCCGAGGTGCCACCTTCCCTGTCAGCCACTCCGGAGATAGAAAGGAAAAAAGACCCAAGAGACAGAAAGGCTTGAGGCCTTTCAGCTTGAGTGGCTTTGTCTAACTGGTCACTTTTTCCCTCGCTCAGCATTTACTTGCCAACCAGCAGATGGTGCAGAAAATGAGTGGCCCTGCCCCTAATCCAGCTCAGACTGGAGAATTTGCATGTGATTATCAGACAGCCATGACTCTGCCCTACATTTTCCTTTTTTCTCTCAATAAGAAAAAAGATCTCAATGTGCACTGCAGCCACTATGATGGCTCTTGAAAGATTTTTGTTATCTTGCTGGAAGCACCCTTTTTGATGCAATTAAAATACCACAGTGCCTGCAAGGTAGCTGTCTTAAAGTGGTTTCCAGGTTTGAAGCAGCGTTTGGACAGATCACATACATGACTGGGGACTGGAAAACATGCTGATGCACTGGTCTTCTATGAAGTATAGACTTGGGTAAGACTATGATAGTTACTAAATAATGCACAGTCTATTTTTTTTAGCCAAAGTGTTTTCCTACTAATTTTCAGTCTAGGGCTCCCACTACACAGGGTAATCCCTATTCTACCTTTCTTTCCTTAATCAAAGACATTTTCTTTTATGAGACAGGGACACATAAAAGAAATGGTCATGCCGGTTATGCCCGCCTGAGCCCATTAGACTGCTCCAAGATCACCCTCATCAGGTGACGCACTGGTGCCTGGACAGAAACATGGTCAAAGGGACATTTTAATGCTTAAAAAACTGATGGGAATCAGAAGTAAGGAAGAGCATGGTACTCTGTTATGAAACCTTTATAAAAATACTTCACACAGTATTTGCAAAGTACAATTACTGCACTTTCATTAAGTCAACAGTCACAGCAGCCAAGTCCATCTGAATGTTCTCCCATTAGCGTATTAACAGTATGGCTCATAAAATAACTTGAATGCCGCAGTAAAAAGCGCCCCAGCAAACTTTTACAGCTTTTTCTTGGGGTCTCAGATGACTTCAGACAGCAAAGCCTGACCTCCTGCAGCAGCAGCTCAAGAGCTGGGTGTTACCCCAGACGGCTGTTTAGCAATTCCGTGGAATGAATTAGTAAGCCGTAGTTCACTAGGGTTCTCAGGCTGGATGTTCCAAACGTCTCATTCAAACCAGCACTGTCCCACTGCCACCACTCAAAAAAAAAAAAAAAAAGAAGCAGAAGCAGGCCAACTGCAGGTGACCTACCCCGGGGGGGGGGGTGTGCCTTGAGATAAGAGAGCAGAAGAAAATCGAGTTCAAATCGCCCTGGAGGGCACCCGCTCTGTAACCGGTACCCATCTGAGATGTGCACGATGCCGCCGCGCCCAGCGCAGACCGGCCCGGGACGCACGGACGAGAGACTGGATGCTGAACTACCGGCAAAGGCTAGTGGGTGGGGCTCGCCCGCTTTCCTTCTCCTCCTTCGCCTCTTTGAGGAAGGAAGACAATGTTACCTGACTGAAAGGCCGGCGGGTGCGACAGGGTTCCGAGGAGCCCAGATCCGCTGGCCCCCTCAACGCTCAGCCCCTCGGCTCTGCGACCGGCCGGGGGCGCTGGAACCACCCGCCAGGTGAGCGTCCTCTGCGACCGCGCCCGCCGGGCGGCTTCCCGCGACTCACCTGCGTGAAGTACAGGTTCATCAGCGTGAGCGTGAAGAACTGCAGGCACACGGGGAAGCAATAGAGCAGCCAGAAGACGAAGGGGGTGAGCGCATTAGCCGCCACGAAGTCTTTGAAGTAAAAGGAGAAGAGGACCGTCCGCAGGGAGGCCCAGAAAAGACAGAGGAAGAGGAAGACGCTCTGATAGCTGAGCCGTTTGTGGCGGTAGCGCAGCACCAGCCAGAGCTGCACGTAGATGAACACGAAGAGCAGCGAGTAGAAGACAGTGTAGACGATGGTGAGGCCGAGCTTCACGTAGGGGGGCACGGCCGGGGTCAGCGTGGGCGGCAGCGTGTCGTTGCGGAGAGGGTCCCACGGCGGGACCTCCATCGGACCGGGGGCGCTGCGGCGCGGCCGGGGCCGCTCGGGCCTCATCGGGGCTGGCGGCCGCCGCAGCTACCCCCGCGGGGGTCTCCGCGCATCGCGCTCCTCCGGGAGCCCGGCGACTGGAGGAAAGAAAACAAGCCGCACTTCCTCCCCCGGCACCACATGATTCACTAGGGCGGCCTTTGTCTGCGATTGGCCGCGCCGAGCCCGCCGCCCCCGCGCGCCCGCCGGCCTAGCGCGCCCCCGCCCCGTGCCGCGAGCCCCCCGGCTCCCCACCAGCCAGCGCCGCACCGCCTGCCCACCGACCCGGCGAATGGCCGCCCCGCACGGTGCACCCCCGCCCAGCTCCGCCCCGCCCGAGACACCGCCCCGCGCCCCACGCCCACCGGTAGGGCGCACCGCCCCCTGAGCTGCGCCCTGCGCGCCGCCGCCCTGCACCTTACCCCAAGCCCCCGGAACAGCCAGCCCAGGTCCCCACCAGGGGCCGCTCGGGGCAGTGCTCCGGGCGCTCTCTGCAAAAGTTAAATCTTTTCTTTCAAAGGCAACTACTATTGCGAGTCCTTTAAGAGTAAAACTTTACCGTTCTGGCCTTGAGCTAGCTAACGTTTTTCCCCTTGGAGAGCTAGCTCTCTTACTGGGAGATGTTCATTTCTAAATCCAGAAACTCCAAAGGTCAGGTTTGTGTTTTTGAGGTCAGATTTGTATACTCAGTGAGGAGAATGTTATATGTGGATGCTGCCTCATCTCGGATGTAGGCAGTACAGTTTTTTCTACAGCTCCTTTCAGTGCGCCCCACTTCCTAAGCCCGGAGAGGATGCTGCTGCGCCCTCCCCTCGCTGAAAAGCAACTAGTGCCAGAAAACCAGTGGGGGCGCTTGTCGATGGAGCCCCGGGCACTTTAGCTGATCGGTGCCCCGCACCAACAAGCCCCCTCCTTTGCTAGGACTGGGTGGGTCCTTCAGAGTAGGAGGGTGGTTAAGCTTCGCTGGTATTTTTCCTGAGGTGACAGCACTTGTAAAGTGCTCTGGGCAGAGATAAGATGCTAAGCTGCCACCTGAAAGCATTTCTTGGCAAGCAATGGGGTAAACAGAAGAAAGGGACATGAATCGTCTTAGCTTCAGTCATTTCTTGTGATTTTTTTTAACCCTCCTTATATTAATAATCTACTCCGTGCCCAATATACTTCATATGCTTCACCAGGGTCAAGTGTACATTTGTATCAACCCCCCCTCCCCTTTGAAGTTCCTCTATTTTTTTCCTCTTTCCCTATCACTATTCAAAGTGAAAAGATGGACTTTCTTTTCTGGTCTTATTCCCTTCAATTCATTCTGCACACAGCAACTGGAATGATTTTTCTAAAGAATAAACCAGACCATGTCACTCCCTGGCCCCTCACTCTTCTGAGGACAAAGTCCAGGCTCATTCCTACTCTAGTTTACCTCTCTGACCTGTGGGCTGGAGAATTGTTAATGCATGTTAACCCCCTGGGCCATGAAATTATTTCCACCACTTCCTCCTACAACTGGTCAAATCGTATTCATCAGTAAGAGGGTTAGTGCCTCCAGAAATCTCAGACCATGCCACCCACCATCTGCTGGGATTAGACTAGGTGAATCACCTATCCTTGCATAATTGGCAGTCACCACATCCACCATCCCCCCAACTCATTTATGTTTATAAGCTGCCTTAGGAGAAAAAATCATGCCTTGTTTATCCGTACCTTCTTATGCTTGCCTGGCACAGTAAAAAAAAATATATATATATATATATGTTCCTATTTACTGAGTGAATATGATTTGTCATCAGACACCCAGGCTCTGATATTTGTCTTTACTATGCAAAGTCTGTATTCCCAAGGTTGCCTGAGACTCCAGGATGGCTGCTGACACTCCAGTCATTCTATCTACCTTCCAGTCTGGCATTAAGAACATGGGAGGACTCCTGGGCCCTTATCCTCTCCTGGTTATGGAGCCTTTTCAGAAACACCACACAATGCAGCCTCTTTTACCTCATTGGTAGAACTTAGTTATCTTAATAAGACCAAAATGTGGCATGGAGCCAGAGTTAACATAATTCTGAAGCAAGATGGGAAGTCATCCTTGCCAGATTAAACAAAACAGCTTTTGGAGTTCTTTGTTTATTGGGCATAGGGGAAGAGGAGGGGAATCATTTTCCTCCAGGGGCTGTATGGGTTTGCTGCATTGAGGTCACCAGCTTAATAAGCATATGATAAGCCATTGTCACCCTGGTCACCATCTTGCACATAAAATGAACAGTTAGATAGGGGTATTTACTACTTTTGTACACTTAAGTTCAGGTCTAAGGATGGTTGCAGGATTGTCTGTTGAGGATTTAAGTCTGACCAAGAGAATTATATAAATCCTAGGGCCTTATGATATGCCAAATATACCTGATTGTGCAGGCAACTTTGATTCCCAGATTGGCCCTGGGACTGGTCGTGTCATCATGCTTTTTCCTGAGATAACCTCATCTCTCCTGCTGGTTTTGTCCCCTCTAGCTTCTGGCACCTGGGATCCTGAGGGAATGAGGGAAATTGCCAACCAGCAGTTCTCAAACATCCCTGGCATACAGTCACCATGACAGTGCTTCTAAGAAGTGGTGGCACTTCACTCACCAATGTATTTCTTAAAAAGTCGATGAATTGTCTTCCGTTCCCTATCAGGGTATACTCAAGGTAGTGCTAATTGTCCATATACATTATATCCACACCAAATCCCTACTTTCTTGGATCCCTGCTTCTACATTATGCAAAAGAAATTCAGGAATTAACTTTCCCTGTTATGGGCCTCCAAGTTTCAGTCATCCAAGCAAGTGAGCAATTAGAACCACTCACTCAAAAAAAAGAAAAAGAAAAGAACCACTCTCCTAGATCCAGAAAGCATATTGAACTAGAATCCCTTGGGAGAGATCCTGTTCCTCACTCCCTGTTTTAGCACTCTCAGAATTAATTCCCACATATATTTCCAAGACTTGTATCAATATAAAACACACTTTTGCAATTGCTTTCGTATAACAGTCTCCTCTACTCTTATTTGCCTTTATCACACAGAGGCATGGAGATTCTGGCTCTGCTTTGGATCTAAAGACAATGAGAAAAGGGGAGGCACAAAGAGACTGGAATTTCCCTTGCAAAGTGACTTCCTCAGACAAGAACATTATAGGTCTTCAAGCAAGTGAGAAGCAGCTTTTCATTCAGTGGGAAGAAGCTACTTCCTGTGTCAAGAGACACTCTGCACTGAGTGTTCAGCCTCTTTAGACCCCATTCTCAATCTCCCAGTTTTCACTCTTTCCAGTCAGTCCCCTAACTACCAAAGTGAAACCAGAGGAAGTTGTGAATCTAACATGTTGTAAATCAAGAACCCACAGCACCTCCCTTGGGTTTAGCAGAAGATAAGACTTTTTTTAGTGTAGTAACTGAAAATCCGTGGTTTTCATTCTGTGCCTTAAACTAGAATATAAGTCCTTGCCATTCACTTCCTACATTTTTTCCCCACTAGCATTAACCACTCAACTCCTCAGTTTTTAAATTCTCTGCATCCTTCATTCAGCTGGGACCAGTTGATTTCTCAATGCCTTAACTTCATGAGAACTCCATTGCTCTGAGTAATTTTCATTGTTCCGAATAATTTTCAATGATCACGTGTAATCATTTGTGCCAGGAACTATCTTAATATTATTTACATTTTTATTATCCTTAGATTCAGCCGGACCAGATAATCAATCTCAAATTCTACCCCATTCCCTAGGATATGTTGCTGTCATAACTCCTGATGTGAATTTCTGTTTTCCTCAGAATTGTTGATTGTAAGCAATGGAAACAAGTATTGGCTAATTTCCTTAAACCTTGATTTCTACTTTCATCTTCACATGCTGGTGTGTGTGTGTCAGTGTGTATTTGAGTCCAAATTTTCTCTTCAGATAAGGAAGCCAGTCGTAATTGGATTAGAACCTACCTAATGATTTCATTTCTTTTTCTTATGAAACTTTGGTTCATTAAGGTAGAGGAAGAACATATTGAAAGGTTCTTTATGCAGCTCACAAAATCTTCAAGACTTCTGGAGGAGTTGAGGTTAAGAAAGAGGAATGATGCCCAAAATAATCTAGTAGAACTGGTTCTATAACAACACTGCTACTAGCACCACTGGCTCCAACTGTGAACTTGCAGCACCGGCTACACCATTGCTGGACACTGGAAACTGCCTATGCCAGTTAGGAATGAAGAGTATTGTACAGGACATGGCTAATAACAGGGAGAAATAAAGGAGCACTTTCCTGACAAATTTAGAAATCAGATGTTGTAAGCATGGATTGATTCAGCTGTCCAAAAAAATCTCCCTAGGGTGCTGACTGGCTCCATCTGCTCCTTTACCCTCAGCACATTTTATGTTCTGAGTTGTCCCTGCCATGGATGCAAGGTAACAGCTTCATCCCTTTCCATTTGCATATATTACATTGAGAGAGAATAGAAAGGATGGCTCCTATGTTAGGAAGGCAAGTGTTTTCCAAGAAATCTCAAGATAGGCCTCCTCCTATATCTCCAGGGCCAGCAGTGTGCCATCTAGAAATACAAAAACATCCAGGAAAGCACCTATTTGGCATGGCCATCCTCTTGGTAGGTTCAGGCCCGGGAAAGAGATTAAAGGGTGTTGGCTGAGCAAATTCCTCTCTAGAATAGATTATGTAGTTTATGCTTCTTTGAATCAAGAACCTCACATTCATTCTGGGATAGGACCATTTGACTGGCAGAGCTGGGGACGTATCCCCCTAAGTATGGTAAGTAACAGCAGCTGCAGACACAAAAACCTAGCAACTTCAGCTTCTTTGATGGGAGTGTCTTGTTCCTAAAGTTGACATGCCCAGTGTCGAAGTTTGTTCAGTGGCTGGAAGACCAAAATGGTTACAAATTTCATCTTGCAGATAATTCCCAGATGATCGTATATAGGTAGTTAAAAATTTAGGATGAACTCTTTGGGGAAAGAATGTAATGTGTGCATGAAATGATCTTATTTTAGTATTTTTCAACTATCCTAGAGAAATTCTTTTCAGTATTTAAGAAGTAAGAAGAAGGCAAGCCAGAGAAGAACTATCTGCTTTGCCTTTGGCTAGTTGCTGAGGTCCAGCTGCACTGCTATCTCTCCTGGTTCTGAAATTCCCATCTGGAATGAGTAGTCAGGTCTCTAGGAAGCCCTAGCTGCAGCTGCCAGGCTTACTGACCACAGACTGCTGGTCCTTCAGGCCTTGGTCATGCCCCTACTCATGCTCTGTGCCCCTGCAGCAGATCTGCTGTGTCCTACTTCTGAGGACTAGAATTCCCAGAGTGATAAGTAATACATTTCAACAAATGAATCCTTGCTGTTGTTATCTTCCTGGGAAAAAGCACTTTGCACTATTCTTTACTGCTGATTCTAGTTACAGAAATATATAATATATATATATATATATATATATAGAGAGAGAGAGAGAGAGAGAGAGAGAGAATCGCCATAACCAAGCACAGTTTGCTCAGCTAAGGATATTAATAGAGGCCCTTCACAGAAACTTACTAGCCAGGGATATTGGTCAGCTGAATAGGGCTCATCTTTTAGAAAATGTTTATATATACTTATTTATGTATAGTTACTATACTTAAATATCGTACACATAATACTTATGTGTGATATATGTATGTTTACATATGCTTGTGTATACTTATTTACGTTAATGTAAATTGTTAGATGAAACTACTATAGCAGTGACAGTAGTCACAGAATGATTGCTTCTCTATATTGTAAAAGTTCAACCCAGAAAGCTTACTGTTGTGACTTTCTGTCTCCAGATTCCACTCCCAAAGGACTTTTGTTTGGTCCTAAGTGATGTGTCTCACTTTGCCAAAGCTTAAGTAATAGAAAAATATAGTGACTTCTTAATTTCTGTCATCAAAACTTATTTGATGCATTGCTGAAAGAACAACTGATTTGTTGCCTATAATTTTTGTCCTTAGTCATTCAAGATGAAGTCAACATTTTTTGTTGGTTTTTGCTCTAAAGGCAATCTTAAACTGAATGCTTAGGATTGCAAAAGTTTCAGGAATGTTAAGAGATTCAAGGGGGAGTAATTGAGATAGTGTAAGTGATAAGGGTTGTTTGTTTTTTGGGTTTTTTTTTTATGCTAAGATTTTTGTGTAAAAGTTCCCATTTCAACATGATTTGCTTTTTGTGACATGTAAGTGATCTATATATCCATATTTTCTGCTGTCGTGACTGTAATTCTTGACTTTAAAGTCATGACTTCTGATTTTTTAAAACAATTTTACTAGGTCATAGAATGCACCCATATCCTATGTATAATTCAGTGATTTTAAGCAACTTCACCTAATGGTGCAGCTACCACCATAACTGTTAGAATGTATGTGGGTTGTTGTTTTGCTGTTGTTTTTTCTGGTTGTACATTTTTAAAGGGTGGGTTCATTAGGAAAAAGAGAAAGAAAGAGAGGTACCTAGACAGTCACAGGTGCACCAGGGAACTCTGTTGGAATTTTTTTTTTCCTGTTAGAATATTTTTATCTCTCCCCCAAATATTTTTTTTGAGACTAGGTCTTGCTGTTTTTGCCTGTGGAACTGGAGGCTTACGTTGCCTGGGGTACCACAGACTCAAGCAATCCCCAGCCTTAGCTTCCCAGGTAGCTGGGATTATAGGCGTGTGCCACCACGCCCAGCTATTTTTTGGGGACTAGGTCTCGCTACATGCCCCCAGCGGGACTCGAACCGCTATCCCTAGCCTGGCGGCTTCCTAGGCTGCCGTCTACAGGCATGTGCCACCGTGCCTGACCTCCTCCTCTCAGATTTTATAACAGATTTTAACTCAACTAGCTCTAGTGGGGGTATTTATAACAACCCCCAATTTAGGACAATCCTTAGTATCTAATGATTTCGGTTATAAATATATCTCCAAGAAAGAGGGAAGAACATTGCATGGACTCCATTTTCCCTGTCCCCCATTACACATAGGGTTGCACATGGATTAAACTCCCAGCATGCCATGAACCAGACTTCCTGAGTGAGAGGAAAGGAGCAAGTAGTCATGTAAAGAGGTACTTGGAAAAGACACTTGGAGAGATGTGTAGAGATATTTCAATGAGAGATTTGGAAGAGATGTGGGTGAGAGACACATAGGGAGGCTGCCCCTTGTCCTTGGCAGAAATGATGATTGCGGCCATTATCTTGATTTCTTACTGTTTTATGTGGCACATTTTAAATTAATTCTGTCCTCCTGTCCCAGCACTCTGGTAACTGCTTAACCCCTTTCTTGGGGGTTCCTTGCCAGAAGGTGCCTTAGACTTAGACTTGTGGCCACCCTTTGTGCCCCCACTGCCCCACTGCAGGCAGAGCCTATTTGGCAGCATATTTGCCCACAAGGGGACAATACTGTCTATAGTTTTATTAGGAACCTGTTATTTGAATCCTTTGTTTTCTTTCTCTGCACACCAACTCTGTTAAAAACCTTTCTTGCTAAGAGTGTGTTTTCTGTCGCTCTGTGCGTTTAGATGACCAGACCCCTTTAGAGCTTCAACCCTTAACAGTTTGGGGCCCTTGGGGGTCCTCAGCTGCACATTAACGATTACATAATCTCATTGAAGCTTTGACATTAAGTGAATCTGGAGTAAAAGGGGAACTCATGCAAATTGAGTCAAGAACATGTAATATTGCCTATTTACCTAAAAGTGAACTTTTAATAATGAATTTCCTGACACATGTTAGCACAATACTCTGTTCCAGGGAAGCCATTGTTAATGCTTTGCTCAAGTTTCAGGAAAGAAAACTTAATCTAGTTCTTGGAAAGACATGTGAGATGCCTGTAATTGATCCTCTTCTTAATAGGCAGCCATTTTCATCTCCAGAAAATGAGAAGCAGGAAGAAAATAAGAAGAGGAAGTCAGTTCCACCTGTGGAAAGTCCACAGGTCCACATCTTGTTTTGATGTCCACAGCACTACAACCGTATCGCATTTTCAATTCTGTAAGAGTCATGCACAGCAGGGAAAATATTATTATGAACACACCATTGGTATCCCAGGCACACCATGTTTATCCACTGAGAGTAGCTGGAATATATCAGTCCAGGGAATAATCGAGCAAGGCTTGCTGGCAGCTCAGAGCTGTATGAAAGAGAGGAAGGTGAGGGCGTGTGAAAGCCGTTCAAGAGAAAGTAGTTCAAGAGGCTTTCAGATCTTGAAAAGTATTCTATACAGGAAACCCCCCTTTGGGAAAGAAAAAGCACTAAAAATAAAAAATTAGGCACTAAAATATTGATTTAGAACATCAAATTGTACATTTTAAGAAGCTGACCGGTACTACACACATCACAAAATCTAAGACAATGATGTAACACTTTCACTTGTTGTCTGAGGCACTTCTCAATACCTTTCAGTCTCCTTTTTTGACTCCTTGTGTAAGAATGGCCCTGCAACAGAATTTCTGTCGTGATAATAGAAGGAGAATTTTTCCTATGGCATGATTGCTCAAATCTTGTTTTTTTGTTTGTTTGTTTTTTTCTGTGAAGTTCAGGGGAGTTTCAGTTGTACAAATCGTTATTGTCCGTCTTGTAGATTTTAAAGATTGTTGTCAGATTGGGAAACTTCCATGAACTTTTCTTTTACTTATGATTCATAGCTTCAAGCATCTCATTTTATTGTGCCATGATTAACTTTCAGTAATCTTTGAACTGATTACACTCACTTCCCAGTTTGTTGTGAGGCTCATGTGATGCACTGAAAACTGTAAGTTTTCTTCATGCTTCAGCCCAGTCTACTATAAAGGAAAACAAAAGTCATCTTAAGTAAAACTACATACCACCTCTTGGGGCTGCACTCAGCTACACCCAGAGTCTCCTTTGGATTTTGCATGCACTGTGATAACGACTGCTTTGTGTCCAGGAAGGAAAGAATAAGCTGCCCACAGTCCTCTGGTATCCTCTGCTTTGGAGACCAGGTTGCAGAGCCATGAGGAGGCAAAGAGGTCAAGCAAGGGACACACCCATTTGGGGTGGGGACATCTAGGCATCTGGGCTGGTAGTTTGACCAGCAGAGACTTAGGTTAGGACACACACCCTGGGAATGGACCACTCCTTCCAGAATAGAGAATTGATACTTTGGTTCAAAAAGAATCTAGAAGCAGATCCCAAGCAAAGAGCTTACTAATTGTGCTTGCAAAATGTGAAAACAGCACTAGGGATAGCCATTCCAACAGTATGTCCATTCTCCTGTGTTGAATCGAGAATAAGGAAACTAACTGTATTAGCCTGCTGGGGTTGCCATAACAAGATACCACAGATGGGAGGCTAAAACAACAGCAATGAATTTTCTCACAGTTCTGGAGGCTGGAAGACTAACATGAGGGTGCTAGTGTGGTAGGGTTCTGGTGAGGCGTCTTTCTGGTATGTAGATGGTTGTGGGGTCCCCACAGAATAGAGAATGAGTTCTCTGCTCATTCTTACAAGGCTGAATCTGCCCAGAAGACCCCATCTCACAGTCTCATTTAAACCCGATTACCCTCCAGTATCCCTTATTCCAAATACTGTGCTATTAGGGGTTAAGGTTCCAATATCTGAATGGAGGTGAGGATGACATGATTCAGTTCGTAGCAACAATGAGGTGGAGGAGTGTTCACAGGAAGGCCACCAAGCTAAACTACAGTGATGACCTGGCCAGCGCATGCTGCCTCCGCACAGCCCCGCCAGGAACACCACTGGCTTTCTTCTTTGACTACCACTAGGCAAACCTCAGAGTGTCACCTCTGAGAGGGTTCAGAGACCCACACACACAGCTCAGAACCTCAAGTCTGGGCCATCTCCCATCATTGAGCTGAGCAGATGTCTGAACAGGGGGACCCAGGGTGGCGACTGTCCTGAGGGGAAGGCAGACCACAGGCATGCCCAGTGCTGAGCTACTGAGGCAAAACATGGGTGACCCTGGGCTTTGTTGGAATGGACAGGGGCTGTGCCTCAGTGTTCTCAACACAGTCTTGCAGATGACCAGACCAGGGAATATCCCAAGTAGGTGACACACCTCACATAGGCCTGTTGTGAAAATGAAATAAAACACCGCATCTGAACACTTAGCCTTGTACCTGGAAGAGCCCACCATCAGGAGTGATACCCCTATTCCCATTGTAAGGAAAGTGATTTCACTGCAGGTGGCCTGGTATGGGCATTGCTTTAGAGCAAGTCATTCCCCGGCTTTCAGGACTGAAAGTCATGAGACTAATATGGAGAGAGCATGAAATACAGGATCAGTAGCTTTCAAAAAATAAAAATCCTTGCCATTTGGGGCAACCTGGATGGGGCTGGAAGGGACAATATTAACAGAAATCAGTCAGCAGGAGAAAGACAAACTGGAAAGTGTCACTTGTATGGAATATAGAAAACTAGAAAGGACCGGATACAATCAAAGAGACCAATCCTTGGAAGCTAATTGTGGAGTGGGAACAATCAGAGAGTGAGGGAAATGGAGAAAGGGAAGGATGAGAAAAAAGAAGGGATAGTACCAGGGCCTGTGTGGTGGACCACTGGTGGTTCTTTGCTGTGGGGTAAATGAATTTTCAGGGTTTGTGCCCCTCCAGCATTAGCCTCTATGACCAGCACCTGTGTTGTGCCCTGCTCCATGATGGTGTATATGCCAGGCCCAGTGAGTAAGTAAGAGTGAGTGGACACACCTGGGCCTGGGAGGCAAGGTTAAATGGTGGCATCACCCTGGGGGAGCACAGCAAAGAGAAAATGCCAGAGAACCCAGAGAAAGAGCATGAAGATTCCTGGGGACCTGGGGGGCTCGCCTGTCTCCCAGACCCCTGGCCCTACCCTCACCCACCTGTTGTGTCTGTGTAACTGCTAGAACCAATATAAAACCTGTGCAGATTGGTGAGTCTGGTGCTTGTACTAAAGGTGCACTATGGCAACAGTGTCTGAAGCAGGGGAGGGGGCTCCACACTTCTCTAACAGAAATAATGATGTGAACCAACGTTAACTCAATAAACACATTAATGAAAAAAGAAATAGTCAGGAAAGTCTCCAGAAACGAATAGGAACTAAGGAATATGACTAGAGAAAGGGTTGGTAAACGTGTAACTATGAGCAGGGATGGTATTTTGCAAGCATCCCAGGCTGGGTAAGTTCAACTTCAGTTCTCACAGATGAAAAAAGAATTTTGGAGCCTTCAATGGATCTTGCAGACTCTTTTTTTTTTGAGACTAGGTCTCGCCATTTTTGCCCATGGAACCGCAGGCTCTCATGCAGGCTCTCATTGCTCGGGGTACCACGGACTCAAGCCATCCCCAGCCTCAGCTTCCCAGGTAACTGGGATTACAGGCGCACACCACCACGCCCAGCTATTTTTTTTTGGAACTAGGTCTTGCTACGGGCCCCAGGCGGGACTCGAACAGAGTTGCGATCCCTAGCCCCGGCCGCTTCATAGGCTGAAGCTTACAAGCACGAGCCACTGTGCCTGGCCTGGATCTTGCAGGCTCTTAATATTGAGTCAAGAGACATACCAGCCAGGAAGACAGCAACTTCCTAGCCTCAGAGTGACATTGCTTATCCTTCGCACACCGCCACCCCCTCCCAGGTATCCACATTAACATCTGAGCCCCCCCTGCTCTCACATTCCAAAGCCTTCTGCATTGACATGATCAAGGGGGCAAGTGGTACCAGAGGCTAGTGGCAGGTGCCAGAAAAAGCCTGGCCTCATTTACCCTGCTGATGGTAAACCAGTTTGGGATAGCCCTTAAAAGGTCAGGACACGAGAAAGTGGGGGTATGGAGTAGCAGAGAGAGTAATATTAAATTAGAAACAGGGTATTAAGAAGACTTTCTGACTTTAACTGGATACATCTATCTGCCTGCTTCTCTCTACAAAACAGGACACAAGCTGGCCATTAGCATTTTCACTGATCACCTTTACCATTGATATGCAAAAGCCAGCCAGCTGCTTCTCAGCTCCCAGCTCCAAAAACTGCAGAAGAAAAAAACTTAAAAACAGTTTAAACTCTCTACTTGTGGGTTTTTACCACCATCCCCAGCCTTCTCAACCAAAATACCAAACCAATGCAAGACTATCAGTGCAGACTAATTTATTTCTAACAACGTAATTTCTAGTTATCCTAATAACTACAGAAGAAACATGTAAGCACACCCTATCAAATTGACTTGAGCTGGGCATGTTGGCACGAGCCTGTAATCTCAGCTACCAGGGAGGCTGAGGCTAGGGATCACTTGAGCCCGCAGGTTCAAAACAACCCTGGGCAATTTTAGAGGCTAGCAAGACCTAGCCTCTAAAAAAATAAATAGCTGGACATGGTGGCATGCATCTGTAATCCTAGCTACCTGAGAAGCTGAGGCTAGGGATTACTTGAGTCCGTGGGTTCAAGACAAACCTAGGCAATGTAGCAAGACCTAGTCTCTAAAATAAAATAAAATAAAATAAAAAATAAATTGACTTGAGATAAACCAAACAAGCGAACTAACAATAATCATTTTTAACGTTAGAATAAAACACTTTCTTTCATAATATTTCATTTATTCTACTGTGCTCCAATTCATTTATAATACTGTGCACTCTGATTAATGTAAAGAAAGGCTCAGAGAGGTTAGAGCCTTCCCTATAGACACACAGCTTGCTGAAGGTAGAGCTGAGCCAGAAGCCCATGCTGACTCTGATCCCTAAAGTCCATGACAACGCTGACCCCAAAGCAATGGTCACTCACCCCTCCCCCCCAACTTTGATAAGACATGGCTGTATGGCACAACAGAGCTGGTGAACTTGTGAACTGTAACTCCTCTGCCACCTCCCTATTCCCAGCCTGCCATTCTTTAATATACAGCCAGCCAGCCTCTGGACTTTGGTCAGCCCAGCCAGGGCCGTGAGCCCGGGCCAGCAGGCAGCTGGTTCTGTTCCACTTTAGTGAGAGGCGCCCAAGTGGACGCTCTTCAGTGGCATTTTAATTATGAGTTCTTTATAGATTTGGTCTTGGTCTGGATCCCACTTGACTCCAATTGTAAACTGTGTAGAGACTTGCTGGCCTGCGGTTGCCATCTCTGTGGGCACAACAGACCCCCTGGGAGCTGAGGACAACTGTGATGAACAGACTAAGAGTCGCACAAACTCCTCTGGCTGTAAATGCAATATAGGAGCCAGGAACCTAGTGGATCTGAGAATGCTGAGGTAGTTACAAGCCGATCTGGGCCTTGAGGAGACTGAGATGCTCAGGCTTAAGCAGCCCCCCCCCCCATTAATTTTAGCATAAAAGTGAATGGGTTAGCCAAAAAATCAAAGCTTGGGGTGAAGATAGTGATGCAGGCAGGACCCAGGTCAGCATTTGCTCTGTCTCCCTGGTTTGAGGTCAGCTTCTCTCAGGTAGCCAGTGTAGTTACACCACTTTGCACACACACACACACACACACACACACACACACTTTCAAAGAGTTGATCAGGAAGGCAGCTTCCACCCTTAGGCACAGTGGAGAGCTCTTGGTGAGCCACTGCCCTAAGCAGACTCCTCCAGGCTCTCTTCTGATACAAACACTTCTGGTACACACCTGTTCTTGCTGGTTTTAGTCAGAAACTGACTAAAAGAATCAAGAAAACGTCTCCAGCTTAATATATTTGGTAAATGAGGGGCTAAGCAGGGTGTGTTGGTTTGGGAGGGGTGTTATAACAAGTTCTACTTGGTTTAAACAAGTGATTTAAACAGCAGAAATGCATCATCTTATCATTCTGCAGGTTGGAAATCCAAAATCAAGGTATAGGTAGGGTTAGTTTCTCATGAGTATCTTTCTCCTTGGCCTGGCTTTTCTCCATGTCCTTACTTGGTCCTTTCTCTGTATGTGTCTGTTTCCTAATCTCCAAGGAAGCCAGTCAGACTGAATTAGAGTTCCCCCCAAAGCCTCATTTTACCTTAATTCTTTAAAGTCTCTATCTGCAAATACCACCACATGATGAGGTGCTCGGGGTTAGAGTTTCCACATAAGAACTTCAGAAAAC
This sequence comes from Uropsilus gracilis, assembly GCA_004024945.1. Lineage (NCBI taxonomy): Eukaryota > Metazoa > Chordata > Mammalia > Eulipotyphla > Talpidae > Uropsilus > Uropsilus gracilis. Next base: position 62,299 of record PVHY01005997.1, read on the forward strand.
TGCAATTCAGTTTATAGTACAAGGATTAGCAGGTCATTTGAGGTGACTTGTAGCTAGGAAGTAAGAGTGCACATGATAATTTCTAGTGCTCATTGGGTTTTGTCTTTATGCCAGGTACTGTTTTAAGATCTTTTCATGAAGTAACTGATTTTATCCTTGTAAAACCATGGCCAATTCACCTCAGCAGAACAGTTGGGCATAGTTAACTGCCTTTGAGCTTGTCTTCACAGAAGCAACAGAACATGACCCATATGAGTCATACAGCCTAAATGCATGCAAGTAATTGATTGTAAACTATATTTCCAAAACCAAGAAGAGAGGAAGAGGGACTACACAGACCACATTAAGAATTTGGGGAGGGGGTGTCTGCTCAACAGAAAGATCTGGTCACTTGAAAAGGACCTCTTCCCATATGGGCAATTTGTAATAATCTAATGAATGATCTAATGACATTAGCTAAGTCTCTAGTCTTCTGTATTTAGTCTACTCCTTAGCCAATAAAGTTTAACTTTTCTATACTTAACCCTACTCCCTCCAAGCAAATAAAACACCATCTCTTTCCTGGATGGGAAGAAATATTTGAATTTTAACTCCTAACATCTTGACAGATGATTCACAAATAAATCCTTTTTTGCTTTGAAATGCCATTGTCATTGTCATGATAATGGCCTTATGTGCATCAGGCAGTGAGACCTTTAGCTCAGTATCAGAAGTAACATCCAAAGAATGAATTGAGGCTTCCAAATCAGCTGCTTATATTCATTGAAAATAAGCAAAATAAACACAAAAATAAAAGGTAAAATGAAAGAAAAACTCAGATGTCAGGACTGATCTTGAACTGGAGCTGTGAATGAAACCAGGTGAAAAGAAAAAAAAAGAATTTTTAACTTGAACTTAGAACACCTCTACCTGCTTTTCCCTAGGAAGCAGACTTAAAACAGTTAATTAGCATCTTCACTGTTTACCTACTATTGGTATGTAAAAATCAGCTACCACATTCTCTCAGCTCTTTCCCCATCTCTCAGACCTAAAAAAGATAAACTTAGGAACACAGTTTAAACTTTAGACTAGTTTGCCTTAATTTACTCTCTTTTAGACTTCGATGGGTTTTTTTCCACCATCCCCAGCCTTCTCACCAAAATCCCAAGCCAAAGCAAGAACTTTAGAATGCACACTAATTTATTACTAAACAAAGTGATTTTCTAATTACTGCAAAAAGAAACATGTAAGTAAAACTCTAAATTACTTTAACATTGTCTAAAACCTTTTTCAACATTGTCCAAAGTCCTTTCCCCAAATTGTCCAAAAATCCTCAGTCCTGATTATCTCACCAACATCAGTCTGTCAGAGTTCATCTCCAGGTGCTCAAAAACATCTTCCTTTGGCGTGCTTCTTTAGCGTGCTCCAACTCTTTCATGCTGTCTTCTCCTTGTCCTCCTCCAGATAATAAAGAAAAGCTCTGTAGTACCAAAACCAGCAAACTTTATTTTCTTTTTAGGCTTAACTTTTGCACAGCCTCTCCCAGACACAAGTCAGATTCAGCAAAAACAAACTCTAACACAGAGTTAAAATCTCCAAACTCCTTAACTTCCTTTAACAGACACACTCCTAGCCTGGGCGGGCCAAAGGCTGCAGGCCCCAGGCCTTGGCCACATGGCCAAGCTCACACGGCTCACATCTTCATCCTTCAAAGTCCCTGACCAAAATACTTAAAAAAAAAAAACCCTTTTTTTGTTCCACCCTCTCTATATGTTTTTCTCATATCTATTTTCCTGCCTTCCAAAAACAGCTCTTAAGTTATCACATTACAAAAACAAAAACAAACCAAAAAACCTGTTTTACTTCTTCCTCCCCCTTGTATCTTTTTAAAAAAATGTTTTAATTAAAGCCATTTTCACATTTTAGCATGTCCTCCTTAAAATTTGCAATCTTAAACAGAAGACAGTAACACCCAGGAGGGTAAGCGCCTCTTATCATGAAGATGTGGGTATTGATTATTAACTGTATCCAAATAAATTTGAATTGGTTTTACTCATGATTCTTTAATCAGGCAGCATCCCATCTTGCAGGTAGAGAGATATCAGAAGGAGTGACACAAAATGGAAGATTGATAGTCAGAAAAAGAATGGAAAAAATTTATTAGCAAAAGGTAGGATTTTTAGCAAATTCACCACCCCTTGTGTGGAGGGGTCTTGTCATCCAGATGACCTCACTAGTGTTGACCAGAAAATTCCAGATTGACTGGTTTAAAAATCACTTTTGGGAGAGACTAAAATAGCAATTAGATTAGACATTAAATTTTGATGGAGCTTGGCATACATGATTCCACTTGGGACCTGTTTTTTTTTAACAGTTGAAACCATCCTTTCAGCATGTATGTGCTCGTCTTTAATGCCTATTGCAAAGTCACATTCTTTTTGTCTATCTTTTTATATAAACATATAAAGCCTTCTAATTTCAATTTAGAGGGAGGGGCTCACCACTATGAACAAAAAGCAATTCTCAAACACTATGTCTGAGAATTCACCTCAATTCTGACATTGTCTACCCAGATGTGTCACCAGACTCCACAGGTTAAAGGTTCAGTCCTACAAGCCAACAAAATCTCCCCCCTCATCCCATTCTACTTATATTGTTACTGTAAATCAGAGGTTTATAGTAACACAAACCCCTCTTAGGTCAGATTAATTAGCAAGAGCAGCTCACAGAAATCAGAAATATTTCACTTATTAGCTCGTTGTTTTAATATAAAAAGCTATCCCTCAGAAGCAGCAGATGGTGGAGCTGCATAGGGCAAAGCTTGAGAAGGCAGTGAGTTCTGTACCCTCTCTGCAAACCTCCATGTGTTCACCAAGCCAGAAGTTCTCTGATTCCCCTTTCGTGCGTATCAATAGTGTAATGATCTTAAATATGAGGTGAGGGGTAATTGAGATAGCAAATTATAATATCAATGAAAAGCATCACCTCTTTATAAAGGTACTTATAACCAGATATACAAAAGGCAAAGACAGATAAATCCTGGTTGTGTTGAAATGTTCCACCAAAATTAAAATTATTAGGTGGCCTTGATACTATGCCTATGAAAAGTGATGTACGTTTAGACACCAAAAATTGAGGCAATTTGAGAAGCTTCTGTACCCCACACACTGGTCCTGGTGGCTCCTCAGATTTAGGTGAGAGTTGCCCTGGTTTCCCTCCCCCCAGAAGTGGTATCCCCCAAACTCTGCAAATGGCAGGCCGCCAGGAACTCAGGAACTCACCCAGTCCTGCCTGCTCTGTATGACCAGTCTACCAAAGTTGGCCAAGATGTTTGTCATACCAATTGAACTTTATGCTTATTTTAATATAGATTTCTTCCAATAAATTTATATTGTAGCTATATGCATTTAGCTTGTGTAGTAAGTGAAATTCTTCTGGTCCCTGGAAATTAGCACTCTGGAGACCTAACAAAACAGCCCTATTCTTAGCTGGATGGGAGGGGGAAGTTATAGAGGTTTCATTACATAAACATGACTGATGAACTCGTTGGTCAATGGTGATTGAGTCTGCTTCTACTATTCTACCTGGAGAATGGTGGGGAACTGAAAATTCCAGTCCTCTAGCCACAGGGTTGGCTCCTAGGGTAGCTAATTGACAACCAGTCAAATCCTTAGGTGCTGATCAATTTCATATAACAAAAGATTGCTATTTTTTGCACTTTCAGCACGTCAGAGGTTCCAAGGTTTGGGGAATTATAAGTTAGAAATCCTAGTCAAATACCAAATATATATAAGCAATATATTTTGGCCACCTAAATGAGCACATTTTCCCTATACATTACAATATTACAAATATCCATTATTTAATCAAATTCATCAACAGTTATTGACTGAAAATGTACTCAGTATTGGCACAGAACAAGGTAGGTAGAAAACTTGTAGGTATAAGACTCAACCCTGTGGATGAAATATTTTCATGTTTACTCATATGTAGATAAAGAAATGCTGGAATGCTGCAAAAGAAACAATGTAATTGTCAGGTATGGGTGGAACTGGGAAAGAAAGAACTGAGGAATGAAGAAATATGTCATTGTGAAGTTTGTGTATTTTGATATTTTTTTGAACCATGTATCCTTGTGGCCTATTCACAAAAATTAAGCTAAGAAAAAAAGACATGAGCCCATCTCCCAAGGGATCTATAATTAGTAGTGTTTGTATCACTTTAACAACACAGTAAATCTAAAATGATCTCACCTCAGTCTTTGAGAACATGTAGGCGTGAAACTATTATTCTTGCTTTGTAATTAAAGAACTGAGGCCAAAATCAGAGCGTGGACAGGACCACTCTGCAAGGGTGAGAGCCTCACCCTGGACCCTAATTCCTTATTTGGGCCCCTCTTTATTCTACACCCGATTGGTTTGTAGGGAATGATGACAATGGAAACTGCTATCATCACTCATTCAACAAATGTGTGTGCACAAAATGCACATGACCCCTGAACCTTGGGAAACTGCACTCTATTGGGAAAGGTTGGTACTCAAATGAAAATATGCTTACTTGTCCTTAGAGGCTGAATAAAGGAGAACAAGGGCCACCATGAAAGGGAAAATCTAGATGCAACCTTGCGGTGGGGTGGCCAGGTTAGGCTGTGGCCAGGTGACAGCTCAATTGAGAGCTGAAGAATTGCAGGAAAGTCTTTGAAACATGCTCATGATTGCAAAATAGGAAAGAGTTGACATCTGAAGAGTGAGTAAAAAAATCATTGAACTAGCCGGGTGAGGTGGCACACACCTATAATCCCAGCTTTGGGAGGCTGAGGCTAGGAATCACTTGAGTCCGCAGGTTTGAAACTACCTTGGGCAGCATAGCTAGACCTAGTCTCAAAAAAGTAGCCAGGTAGCACAGGTAGTGTGCTACCACACCTGTAATCCTAGCTACCTGGGAGGCTGAGTCTAGGGCTCACTTGAGTCTGCGGGTTCAGGACTACCTCGGGCAACATAGCAAGAATTAGTCTCTAAAAAAAAATCAGTGAACTGTGGACAGAATGTTGTTTGTGGGTTCTCTGTTGGCCTATCAACTGTGGGACAAATAGCAATGGATCCAACTTGATACCAGGTAACTGGGTATGAAAATCAAAGTCAGCAACATGCTTCTTAGCCTCAAGACACCACTTCACAGGAGAGGTGAAAATAACCTCTGGCACAATCACACACAGTTGGCATAACTCTTCAGATTGAGGAAGAAAAGATGGCAGCCGGGGGTCTAAAACAGGTGGCACTGGTTACAAAGAGAGGCGAGGAAGTCCTGGATCAGGTGTGGTTCTAGTCCCAGCTCCTCCATGTGCCAGTTGAAACACATCGGATGAGTTATTTTTCTCTCACCCCATGCCAGGTTATCGTTTTCTGTCCCTTATGTGGTTGTAAATATTAAATGGAGTTAGATACATGTAAGACTTTAAATAATGAAATGCCTTTGCCCTATAGTCATGAATACTGACCATCTCCCAGGGAGGGGCAGCTTGTAGCGAATTTCCAGTGCCTGCTGCTGCTAACAGCTCAGCCTCCTAATGAACAACCAGGTTGGAGACTCAAGGCAAGGGTCCAAATCTTTGCTCCCTAGTTAATAGTTTTGGTTAAATGATAGGTGGGTTTTGAGGAAACAAGACACAATCGCAAAGAAAAGAAAACTATCTGGGTTTGTACAAAGAAATTTCACTGACCACTCTCTCTCCCTCTCCCTCTCTGTCTCATCACCTCTCAGAATTAGATCTCCTCCAGTTCAGTATTTTTCAAAGAACTCTAAGTAGGATCTATTGCACAGATTTCTCAAATAAATCATTTGCACCAACTCATAACATATGGAAATAGTTAATACCAAGCATAAAACTAGAGTTCTTTTTTCCCCGCGAGGTGACTCCAATAAGTTGATGATTTATTTGAGAAACAGCAATCTAGAACACGGTCATAGTCACAGGTGAGTTCAGCCTTTACCTTTGACACCTTGGAAAATTTGGATGAATTTAGCTGTAAAAGTGTAAACAATCTTTAACTGCATGTTTCCTCTTACTGAACTTGAGAACTGAAAGAGATCTAAATACCCTTTCTTTTGACACATGAAGGAAGTTCCTGGTTATGATGAGGACACCATCAACCGATTAGTGGCAGAAAACAGAACTCAATGATCTGCATGGAGACCATACTTCTTTCAGCTACTCCACCGTGACTCCCTGTCTTATGTGAGCCCCCTGAGTTAGGAGGCTCCTGTAGGTTGCCATCAAGACACTGCCACCCCTTCTTGAAAGACACTGAGCAGGAGGCTAGAGAGGAGCTTCCTCCATTCACTGGACTTCTTCACTATTGCAGTGTGACCTTGTAGTAAACTTTTCCAATTTGGGTGTTTTTAAACTGTCTTCTGGTAGAAAGTCTTTCTACCCAAATCCAGTAATTTTTTTTCTTATTTTCCTAGGACCAGCAGGGACTGCATTCATTTAGTTTCCTCAGTAGTAAGTATGTTTACACAGTGGGAAGGGACAGGACTTTTCAAGACCTGGATTTTAGTTCTAATGGTACTCTATGAAGAGTAATCCGAATGCAAGAGGGTACAAGAGACCTCAGGTCTGGCTCACTGATCTTGTACTCATCTATTATGCAAGTAGAAGGTATTATGTCAAACACTGAAATATTAAGAGAGCAAACAAGATCTTTATGCTCAGGGGATTGTAGTAGGAGCTAGACCAGCACACAGCAATGATTGTATAACAAAAGCTCTGGGATAGAGGGACAAGGTGTGGAGACACTAAGGTCTGATAAAATCTGGTTCCAACCAACACCGAAGTACAAACTGTTCTATACTTCAGACTATAAAGGAGTAAGTATAAAGATAGTGTTAGAAGCTACCAGCAACCAGATTACAAGGAGCATTCTATATCTAATGAAGGAGGTTAGATTTTATCCTCTCAATTCAGGACACACTTGAAGATTTGTGGGAAGGATCTAACCTCCCTATTAGAAAGATCACACTGGTTGAAAGGGCAAGCTCAGAAATAGGGAAACCAGCCAGGTGATTCTTGCAACATTCCAGGGAGTGGGGATGAGTCCTTGAGCCAGAAGGAGAAGCCTGGGGGGGAAAAAGACTCAAGAGAAAGGCGGAAATCTGGCAGAGAGAGAATGTTGTGGAAGTCCCAGGAGGAGATTTCCAGAGGGAAGCGGAAATCAGGATTGTCTAGAATGTGGATCAGAAGCAAGCAGCATGAGGAGTCAGCCCACAGGGACTGCATCTGGAGGGTGTTGATAGCCTTCATAGGACCAGTTTCAGAGCCGCCATGAACAGAAGCCAGTAGACTGCAAATGCTGAAGAGAAAACAGGAAAGTGAGATGAAAAGAGAGGAAGAAAGCTTTAGTTTCCTTACCTGATCTTTGGGGCAGTTAAAAAATGTTTCAGTGAGACTGTTGACTCAAAACCTTTCATACAGAATGATGAGTTTTGGAGATGAATGATAATAATGTGAAAGTACTTAACGCCACTGAACCGTAGGTGTAAATTGGTTAAAATGATAAATTGTGTGTTATGTATACTACTATTGTTTAAAAGATTTTTAAAAATTTACAGAAAACGAAAGCACTCTCTGCACGTTTTGTTTATTTATTTAGATGACTCCCAGGGAGAAGCATGCACTGGCTTTCAGCTCCACTGGACAGGAAAAGGGCTGAACCCCTAGAAGTCTGAGGTGTTGAGAAAACATAGAACGCCAAGGAGGCCACGCCCCTCTCAGGCAACTTCTCCCAAGTCCTGCGAGGGGAGGCGGGCTCGTGTGCAAAAGCCGCGCCCCCTCGTGGCGACACCGGTAGCTGCATTTAATCACCAAGTCGCTTCCAAGATCAAAGAAGATGCTGTGTGTGAAATACCGCAGACAGTATTACATGGTGAATAGTCATAAGATACTTTACTATTACTGCTTCTCTGATCGTGCAATTTTGTATTGTAGACATTAATATAGCTTCCATTTTTTTTGAGACTAAGTTTCGCTATGTAAGTTGCCCGAGGTACCGCGGACTCAAGTGATCCCCAGCCTCAGCCTCCCAAGTAGCTGCTGTTTCTAGACCAGGTCTCGCTATGTTGCCCGGGGTAGTCTCGAACCCTCGAATTTAAGCGATCCCAAGCCTCTTGACTCACAGTGCTTGGACAACAGACGTGCGCCACCACTCCCAGCTCATTTTTATTTTATTTGACAATAATTTGGATAGAAAACTATAAAATAAACAAAAATTAACCATTGTTTCACAACCTGAACATATTGAATTTCATAATATAACTTAGATAATTTCTTATTATAATTGCTATTCATTTTTATTGTTTTAACCTGGAAAACGCAAAGAAGTATAAACAAATCACCTGTGACCCTACAGATTAGTATATTTACATTGCATACAATTTAGTGTATTATCTATTTTTCAGTGCCTTTTAAATGAAGCTACTTATTTATTATTATTTTTGTAAGCTGTTTCATCCACTACGGATACCATGATTACTTTCTCATGTCAGGGAATATTCTTTTAAAACATTATTTAAAATAACAGTGTCTCATCCTACTTTAATGTATGTAGCATTCAATATTTACACATTTGAGTTGTTTCTAATTTTCCCAATATTCCTATGAATGAACCCATCTGATATATTTCTTTCCTCGGCTGACTTATTTCACTAAGTATAAGCCTTTCTAGTTCCATCCATGTTGCTGCAAATGGCATGAGTTTTTCTTTTATGATTGCTGAATAGTATTTTTTTTTTTTTTTGAGACTAGGTCTTGCTATTTTTGTCTGTGGAACTGCAGGCTCTTGTTGCCCGGGGTACCACAGACTCAAGCAATCCCCAGTCTCAGTTCCCCAGGTAGCTGAAATTACAGGCGCGCACCACCACGCCCAGCTATTTTTTTTTTTTTTTTTTTTTTGGAACTAGGTCTCCCTAAGGGCCCCAGGCGGGACTCGAACTGCGATCCTAGCCCTGTCCGCTTCATAGGCTGAAGTTTACAAGCACGAGCCACCGTGCCTGGCCTTGATTGCTGAATAGTATTCCATTGTGTGTATATCACTAATTCTTGATCCATTCTTTTGTTTGGGGGGCATTTGGATTATTTGTTTATCTCAGCTATTGTAGTGGTGCTGTGATAAACATAGGAGGGCAAGTTTCGTTTCAAATTAATATTTTTGTGTCCTTTGGGTAGATTCTTAGTAGTGGAACCATTGGATTATATGGTGGGTCATTTTAGTGTTTTGGGGAATCTCCACACAGCTTTCATAGGGCCAGTTTTCATTCCCACCAGTTAATGTATACATCTTTATCTGTCCTTGCAGCAGGTCCTCAGAAGTGGAATTCCTATCTCTGGATTTCTTGAGAACTTCTGACAAACAGCAGAGTAGGGCGGGGGACATGTTCTAATGCTAAATAAGACTGGAAGAGTAAAAAAAAATTTTTTCACTTACTAGGTTGTTAAATAAAGAAGAAAATATGATTATTTTGTTCCCAACAAGCACAAAATATATCTTAAAATCTATTTTGACTCCATATTATAAGAGGAAGGAGGCAAAATTCTGTGCAAAGAGGACACAGGAGAAACCCTAAGGGAAACTCCCCCCACCTGTCTCTACCTCTCAAACCTCACCCAGAAATGGTGTCAAGAAAAACAAGCATCTCCAGTGTTGGAGATGGAAGAGATAAGGAAATTTTCTCCCCTAGAGCCAAGGAAATTTTCTTTCCTAGAGCCTCAGAGGGAGAAGGCCCTATGGACTCTCTGATTTTAGATGTCCAGCCTCCAGAGCTGTAGTTTCAAGATCCCCCATTGGTGCACCTCTGTTACCACGTTCCTAGGACACAAAAACACCAGGCAAATCTGTCTGTACCTCTCTGACTGAAACAAGGACTTCTCCCCTGAAACATGTCCCAGTTGCACTTTACAAGTGACTTGTACCATTTAGCATCCATCGCCACCACTGCCTGTCAACTCACTGAGAGGAGATATTGCTCCCTCCAGTTCCTGGCTTGTGACATCAAGGACAGCTAAGAATGAGACATGGAGCATTACCTGTCCTTTACCTGTCACCTGCCAAAATGCATGTGATGCAGAAAGTTCAAGCATCACCCTTCACCCATGGGCCTGGACACTTGGTTGCCACCCATGTGCTGGTGATCCCATGAGGGCTAGGCCAGTTGCTCTGCCCAGTGCAGGCCAGCCTGGGCTCACCCCAGGTAACCCTCACAATGGTTCTATCAGGTCTGTTGCTGTGTGACTCTTTACAGAAGCAGACACTGAGCATTGTCTGGACTCCCATGCCAGAAAATGGCAAAGCTAGCAAAGTTTATCTGACTCCAAATCCAGGGGTGTTGTGAGGTGTTGAAGACCTCAGAAGTCTTGGTCCATTCTGTTAACCTGCCTGGGGATTAAGCTATAGGGGTCACCACATTTGGCTAGACTTGAAGTTCAAGTTTACAAAGGAAATGTGCAAGTGGGATTATTCTTGGCCACGTCTCTTTTTTGCCCTCCATTCTGCACACAGGGTGTGGAGGCATGTAAATGGCCATTTCCCTCATATCAGTTACCAGCTTGTGATCCTTCCCCCTCTTAGTTTCCCTCAACCCGGTGCTCACTGTTGACTCAGCTAATGCTCTCTGGCCACGTGTCTGCCAGGGTCATCTGTAGGCCCCAAACAGCTGCTTTCTATACCCTCCCACATCAGTTCTCTGAATGAGCCTCTCCCTCCATTATAACCCTCCCTCAGCTCTGGCTCTGGAGTCACATGCTCCAAGAAACATCCCCTTACTCTGAGCTGGGTACCTCAGCACTATCACATTGGCCTGTGCCAACTCATGACACTGGACTCTTGGTTATGGGTTTGTTCCATCAGACATCTGGAACATCTGTGTGACTGGAAGGTGAGGGTTTGGGTGGGGGGAGTCTCTGGCTGTGACACCAGGTGACCTGGCTTTGCATCCTGCCTCTCCTGGGTGCTCCCATGGACAATTGCTCAGATGATGGGAGTTTCATTTCCCTCAGTAGTTAACTGAGCATCACATTACTTCGTTGGGCTATAGAAAGTACTGAATTATATATAAAAATAATCGCATATTTTAAGGTGCCAGGTACATAGTGAATTTTCACTCCCTGCATCCACTTCCACACAGCAGACAACTTTAGCCAATGGGGTTAATTCCATTGGAAGTGCCAAGTATGACTTTGTGCTTTTCCCCATCCTATAAGCCTTGGCAAGTTCTACTGATACACCTACCTCTGTGCTTTCCAGTCCACTAATCACTTGAGTCCATAAAACCTTTGAAATGTGGCCAGAGCAAGTCAAGTGAAATACACCCTGAGTTTCAAGCAAAAGACTATAGACTATTCCAACAGTAACTTTTACTATTGATGGCATATGGAATATGATCATTGGGGTTCTTGGGTTAAGTAAAGGATATTATTAAAATTATTTTCACATATTTTCTTTTTTTATGAGTCTGCTAAAAGCAACCTTAAATTACAGATGTGACTCACCTTCGTGGCTTGATTATATTTCTACTGAACTATCAGACTAACCCAGGCTCAGAGAAGAATCTGGAATTATCTATCAATTCTGTGTATGTGTGTATATGTGTGTGTCTGTGTGAGTGTACAAAGTCTCATGTTTGGTGCTGTTCTAAGGGGTCATAGAAAAGGGAATAATGGTTTGGGCCATTGGTCACAGAAGAGGCTTCATAAAAGGCAGAATCACCACCTTCGACACTGGATTTTCCTTGAGTTAACTGAAGAAAGTCTCCATGTCTTCATGTCTTGAAAGGCACTTTGCTGCTTTGACTTCTCCCATAACATCTGACTGGATCCTCACTCAGGTACAATGTAAGGAGTCAAGTACTTGCCTGCTGAGACTGGGGGTGGGCAGGGAACTTCAGACTTTCCAAGGTGCTTTCAGTAAGAAAGTCATCAAATGATTTGAGAAACACCCATTTGGCAGATGGAAACACTGAAACCCAGAGGGCAAAGCCTTTGTATTAAATTAATACTATTCACTCTGTGTGAAAAACTCTTACTCAATCTCTATCAAATTAAAAAAATTTTTTATTCCAAGAATGATGGTTTTGAGGAATTATGACTCATCCTTGGAAATTTCTGAGCCAATTAGTTGATGGAGACCAGAAAGCAAATGAGATGAGGGTTTAGTTAAAAGGTAATAAAATTTTATTTATCTCAAGTGTCTTTGAAAGAGGAAAATCGAAGAAACTAAGTGGTCAATTGTATGTTTAAAAAGGGGGGAAGAAAAGGAACAAATCAAAGAAAAATTACCATACTTCAGTAAGGAGGTACATCAAAATGCCTGAAAGGTAATTAAAGATGAATCACATCTAATTAAAGATGAACATCTAATTACAGAGTATATAGGTTTCTGAAAATAATCAAAAGCTCTGCAAAAACATTTGGAAAGCATGTCAATAATTCCAGATTTGAAGAAGCTCAACTCATTCAGTTAGTTCATTTCCCAGGGATTCCTTCCTTCCCTGTACCGATGTCAAGATCTCATCTTGACACTGTAAGATAAAGAGATAATGAAATGTTTTCTTTATTTTAACTCAAAAATCACATCATAAATTTTGTAGAAAAAAGGGAGAAAGCATGAGCAAAAGGAAAATAATAATCATTCCTACAACCTAAGAGAAAGCTACTGTGAACATTTTAATGAACATTCCCCCAGATTCATATGTGTACATGTATAGTTTTGTTTCTTGCACAATTTTGTTTTTATCTTTTTTCACTCAACACAATATTTCAAGGATGCTTTGGTTTTTCATAGTTTTGTTGGCAAACGTAAGGTGAATTTAATAAGACTTTTTCCTCCATTAGCCAGCACCTGTAGTATTGTGCCCTTCCTCATGATTGTGCAGTTCAGTGGGTGTGCACTTGTGTGAGTGTGCATACCTGGGCCTAGAAAAGAGGGGATAAAAGGGTGTAGAAGGCCTAAGAGAGCATAAGCACAAGATGAGAGAGTATGAGAAAGTGCCAGAGAGAGAACCCAGAGAAAGAGAATGAATATTCCTGCACTGGGAAGCAGGGGCCTCGCCTGGCTTCCAGCCCCTGGACCCTGGTCCTGGTCCTGCCCTGCTTGGTATGTCTGTGCAACTGCTAAAACACCTAAGTAGACTGGTGAGCTTGATGCTTGCACAACAATGGGCATCGTGAACAGGCTGATTGCTCTATAATTGGCAATGAGGATGGGATGGTTTAATGCAAACCAAGAAGACACAAGCAGTGGCACAGATGGCAGGACAGTTCAACACAGATACCAAAATATCAGAGTACATATATTAGTCACAGGATGGGTTACAATGCAAATCTGAAGAGCTGAACTGAAGAAACAGAGCTGAGGGGGGAAAATAATAATGTATGGAGACTTTTAACTTATCAAGGACTTTTTTTTTTTTTTTTTTTTTTTTTTTTGAGACTAGGTCTCACTATTTTTGCCCATGCAACCACAGGCTCACATTGCCCATGGTACCATGGACTCAAGCAATTCCCAGCCTCAGCTTCCCAGGTAGCTAGGATTACAGGTGAACGCCACCACACGCAGCTGTTTTTTTGGGGACTAGGTCTCTGTGTGTTGCCCTGCGTGGGACTTGAACCGTGATCCCAGGACCTTGCCGTGACTCCATAAGCTGTTGCTTACAGGCATGTGCCACCGTGCCTGGCCTACCAAAGACTTTTTTACAAAACAACTTTGTAATCCACTAAGTGTTTTCACATGTCTTCTCACTACCCAGCTAACGCAGTACCTAGCATAGAGGAAATATCAAGAAAGTTTGCTGAATAAATGGAAAATCAATAAGTATGCATTATCTTATGTGTTCCTCATAAAAATAGGTTGAGATAGGCAGTATCATCATCATCATCATCACTTTACAGATTTTACATGTCACCTTTGACCTTGTTAAAATCCATTCTCATTTACACTGTGTTTTGCACAAACACCTTGAACTTCAATTTAATAGCATTTTAGTTCTGAAAAGATTACTGCAGCTCAAGTAATCAGGGTCAGACAGTAGTCATGTGGGAGGGCTTGACCTTTAACCCAAACCCAAGACACCTTTCACTGTATCCCTGTGTGATTTGTCTGGCTCCATCTTTATTTAAGTAGTTTGTATTGTGGTTGGGACACAATTCCCCCATGTGCTGGTAAATGTTTTAGCTTTCAGCTGCAAAAGAGGTAGGAGCCCCCCCCCCCCCCCATGTATGCTTACTGAGTTTCCCTGGTATAAATACTCCCGATGTAGCCAATTTCAAGCTATAAGCCAATAGCTATAAGCATTCCCTAAACGCAGAAATAGATTTCCACAATCATCACACAGGTGCAAGCACCTGTAACACACTCCTAGATGGAATATATTTTTCTATACACCTGACTATTAATCCAGGGACTGCGTTTCTCTTCAGCTTCACAATGACACCCACATTGACAGCAGAAGTTAGATATTTGCACTTGGTATAAATCAAGCTTGGCTTATTATTTTTCATTCTCTTTCATTTCTTTACCAGTTCAGTTCTCTTCCCTTGGATTCAACAGGGGGCAGACACAATTCTCTTGCTTCATTGCCTTTATTTCATCTCCATTTGAGTTCTGGTCATGCCCAGGGGTACTGTATTGGCCTAATGAGAGAAGGGGCATTTGGGATGGTGGTCAGAGAATGGGTTCAGAATCTTACGCTTCATATTACTTTCCAAGCTTCAAGTCCTGCTCTGGGGTGCCAGCTCCTGACTTTTAAAGAACTTCTGGGCTGCTGCTTCGGTGGAGATCAATGGCAGATGGAGGGAGGAGATGAGAGTGGCAGATAGTTGGTGAGGCTGGTCTTCAAGTCAGTGGGTACAGTTCTTCAAAACTGAACTGACATAGAATCCATAAACAATTTGGAAATCTGGGAGTTGCTAGGGCCATGACTCTTTTTTTTTTTTTTTTTTTTTTTTTGAGACTAGGTCTCGCTATTTTTGCCTGTGGAACCGCAGGCTCTCGTTGCCCGGGGTACCACGGACTCAAGCAATCCCCAGCCTCAGCTTCCCAGGTAGCTGGGATTATAGGCGCACGCCACCACGCCCAGCTATTTTTTGGAACTAGGGCTCGTTACTGGCCCCAGGCGGGACTCGAACCGCGATCCCTAGCCCCGGCCGCTTCATAGGCTGAAGCTTACAAGCACGAGCCACCGTGCCCGGCCTAGGGCCATGACTCTTACGGGGATTTTCTGACTTGAATCTTAACTGGAATTGGTCTGTGCTGCTAAAGAATTTTTTTTTGTGGGTTTTTTTTTTTTCATTTCTTTTCATTTTTAAAATTTCCTTCATATAACTGAGTGAAGAAGCAGTACAGGTGGAGAGGAAAGTGGAAAAAAGATAGGCTTTGGCGCCATCTTCTGGAAGCACTTGTGTTTACGTGCTATGTGTAGATTACAGTTGACAGGAATTTTGTGTGGTTTCTCTGATACACAGCCAACTTTGAAAATCTCTCATATTAGCAGAAATAAGCCAAAAAAGAAAAAGAGAAGTACAGGATGGTCTCACTTATATGAGGGATATAGGGAAAATCAAACAAACAAGAAAAAATGAAAACAACCAATGGGACGGAACAATGGCGCGAGAGAGGAGGAGGGGGAAGAAGGCAGGGGAGGTGAAGAGCACAAAAGATCAGGATAGTTAACAAATGTTAGTGAAGTGGGAAAGCCCAGGGGTAAAAAAAATAAATAAAAATAAAACAACAACAACAAAAAACCACACACACACTTACCATACATCGGAAGAGACCAACAGGCCAAACAACCAACAACTAAACATTAACTTAACCAAACAACAATTTGCAGAAAAATGGGAGGAGTGACTGAAGGGGGGATA
>PVHY01005998.1:5274-68056 GCA_004024945.1 Uropsilus gracilis
AAAGAGATACCTGAAAACCCCATACCTCTGTGGGAAGAGTTTAAGGTTCCCCACACATTTATTATCTGATATTTCTGCTCTGGGAAAGCAGACAAAGGAGGATGGGAGTGAGAAGAGCCCATAATATGTGCCTGGAGGCCTCAGGGCCCCAGAGGGTCATACAGGGTGCTGGGTGTCTCTCCCCACTTCCCCATCTCCTCGCTCAGGGGGCACCCTAGCCTTCCTGGGAACACACCTAGGCAGGTGCTCAGGAGGTTTCTCAGTGCAAAGGTCTTGCAATTTCTTGACTCCTCATCTTTAAAAGGCCAGAGGCCTCACAGGCTGCCCTTTGCCCCCCTAAAATGGCCACTGGGTTTCTTCCTGTGCAGGACATGGCCCTGGATTCGGGAGATGCACAGACAGCAGATCAAGAAAGTTGGTGCTGTAACAGAGCTTACTGGGACATAACTAACATGTACAGCAAGGCACAACAAAGAGGATATGCAGGTGGCAAATATGCTGTTTCACTTGAAGTGTTCATTAGACACGAGGGCTATGCAAATTAAAACCACAAGAAGATAACATTTTATACCTATCAGAATGAATTTTTTTTTTTTTTGAGACTAGGTCTCGCTATTTTTACCCCTGGAACTGAAGGCTCATGTTGCCCGGGGGTACCACAGACTCAAGCAAACCCCAACCTCAGCTTCCCAGGTAACTGGGATGACAGGCGTGTGCCACCACGCCCAGCTATTTTTTGGGACTAGTTCTCACTATGTTGACCCGGGGGGGGTCTCGAACCTGTGGACCCAAGCAATTCTCAGTCCCAGCCACGCTCCATAGGCTTGCACTTAAAGGCATGCGCCACCATGCCCGGTTTATCAGAATGATTAAAATAAAAAACAGTGACAACACCACAGCTGGTGAGAATGTAAAGGAACTAGACCACTCAGATGTTGCTGGTAGTAATATAAAATGGAACAGGAAAACAATTTGGCAGTTTCTTAAGAAATGAAGCCTGCAATTACCCCACAATCAAGCAACCATAGTCTTGAGTATTTACCCCAGAGAAACGACTTGTGCCCACACAAAGACCTGTATGCAGATGTTCATAGCAGTTTTGTGGATAATAGGGAATAATCAGAAACAACCCAGATAATCCTCATTGGGTGAAAGGTTGACATCAAAACAATGGAATGCTACTTAGCAATAAAAAGGAATGAGTATCAATACACGAAAACACCTGAATAAACCAAAGAGAAAAAAGTCTATGCCAACTGTGGGAGTCATTATGTTGTTCTGAAGGTAACAACACTATGAAAATGAAGAGTAGATGAGGGGCTAGTGGGCAAGGCGGGAGGTGGGGCAGGAAGGAGGTGGGCATGGCTATAAAACGGAAACAAGAGATCTTCCTGGTAAAGACAATGTTGTGCTTGGACTTCTTCCAGGAAAGAGGTGGGGGCTGTTTTATGGTCTTTTGGGGAAGAAGTGTTCTTCCTTGCACTCTGGGAGCTTCCCTGGGGACCCTGGATTTCCATGTCTGGAGGACCAGTTGACAAGTGTCCCTAAGGGAATGCCGTGCCCTCCCTCTACCTTCCTGCTTAGATCCTCTATCCCCTCCCTCCCACTGGATATGCTACCTTTAAGGAAGAGGAAGATTCTCAGGAAAGAGAATCTCATCCACACATACACTGAAAACAAAAAAGAAACTCAACAGTTAGGAGAGGTTCAGTGCAAAACATGAACCTCTGTTAGGAAGATAATAGAAAAACAGAGAGAGATAGAAATAAAAGAGAAGGCAGGAAAGAGGGGAATGGAGACTCAGGAATGTGAAAGGAGATTAGAGAGAAGGTAAGCAGGGAGGTTGAAATCTTTACCCGTGTGGTCACCATACTAGAGACTTTGAGACCTGCCACTGCTTCCCCTGGGCCTCTACTGCCAGTCGAATATTCCAGAACCTGGATTGTCCAAGGAGTCCTGTCTGACAAGGCAGCACTTCTCATTTCTGGGCCTTGGTGTATTCATTTGCAAATGAGAAAATCTTTTCACCTCAGATCCCTTAACCAGTATTCTCCTTTCTCCTTCTAGAAGGAAGGATTGTGCTCTCAGTTTATGTGTGAGAGGAATAGAGAAGTTTCTTCTACATGGATTCTCACTTAATCCTCTCAAAAATCACATGATATAGTTACTATCATCACTGTAAACCCCTTTTCAACTGGGGTGGAGGCAGGGTGCTTGGGGCCTGGAAGACCAGGCCTGCAGCAGAGTACTGCAGCCACCCAGAGCCTGCAGAGGTCCTGCAGTGCTCATTTCTCCAGTGCGACTTCAGTTTTGTCTTTGTGTCCTGTTCTAGAACTAAGACAAGTGAGAAAGCCTATATTTACAACAATCAATACTAGCCACCATCTAGCCAGTGTCTGTAAAACTGTCCGCCATCACACCTCTAATCCTTCCTCCACCAACACACCTCTGATGTACGTCATTTATCCCAATAGAGATAAAGCAACAGGTGTGGAGAGGGCAAGTGGGTTGCCAGCACCTCAGCGAGCAAGTGTCTGAGCCAGGTTTTAAACCCAGCAGTATTTGGTGCCAAATGCATGTTCACCCCTTTATCACACTGTCCCCCTGCAAGTCAAACTTGGGGGCAGGAGGATGGAGCTCTTCCCCCTAAATGTTGTCTTTTACTTCAGAAATTAGGCCAGAGCTGGGGCTGATGGATGTGCACCAGAAAGGTGATGCCAGGCGTGCAGAGGGCTCAGTACCATGTGCATATGAGAGGGATGGATAGGGCAGGGACTTGATTTCTGCTCCAATCCCATCTTTGTTCTGTCCTCTATGGCTGTCTTGGTAGTCTGATTTTGGGGACAGTTCTATTGCCATGTTCCGTAAGACCAGAGCCTCCCTGAAACCTGTTCAGCTCGGCAAATCTGAGACTCAAATGAACTTCCATCTCACAAGTGCCCAGGGTGCCAGAGTGGGTGATGCCCCTGAGCAGACTCCCACTGCCCCAGGGATGCTCCAGCTGTTCTCCAGCCTCCAACTCCTCTCTTGCCTGAGGCTGGTGCTTCAAAGCCATGTAGTGGAGTTAGTAACTACTGAGAGGGGGAAGGGATGTTGCACAGGGGCAGAGAAAGGATGTGAATTTCTTTTCTAGACCTGGAAAAGAGGCGGGGAAGCAGCTACCTACATTCTTTAAGTAGGTTCCTACTCCCTGGTCTGTGAAGGCCTGACACTGGAAAGGGGAGAGTGGGCTGAGGTAGGAAAGAGGGCAGGGGGACCTGGCCCCAGCAGTTGCCCAGAGATCTCAGCTGGGTGTGTTCCACCCCACCCTTCCAAGTTTCCTTAAACAGGGCAGCCACACCCAGGGCAGCCGGGGAATGCCCCCAGCCTCAGCTGCCCTAGAGGCTGGAGCCAGACATGTGGGTTGGTAGGCTGGGTAGGGCCACTTCAACTTCCGGCCTGTACCCGCCTGCTGGAGCACCCCAGGCAGAGCGCCCACAGCTGGGTGAAGCAGGCCCCACCTGCTCAGCCACCCTGTCACGACACGTCTGGAGCCCACAGTCCCTAGGTTGGCTTCAGGCTGTGGAGCTGGTTGATTCCTGTGAAATGTGCTCTGAACCCTCTTTTTCTGCCAAAGGTGAAGGCCAGGCCAGATGTGTCCCTGCCGCTGTGAAGCAGGCCCTCCCAGCCTCACACAGTAGCGCTTCCCCTGCCTCTTTCCCCTGAATCCTAGTAGCCCCACCCGAAGTAAGGACAAGATGTGAGGGGTAGGGCTTAGGCCAGGCAAGTAGGCAGGCACTTGTGGGCTCACATTCAGCCATGAGAGGGTTCTCTGTGCCTCTGTCATGGGGCCATGAGCACTCTCTCCTGCCACCAGACATTCTAGCTTCAGCTTCACTGTTCTCTGCTGAAACCCTTGATTCCTCAACACTCCATGCCTGTTGAGCTTGACTTGTGGGGAGGATCATTCATTTTTACTTTCCTTTAGATGTCTTCCAAGGACCCCTGGGTACAGAAGGAATGTTTTGGTCCACTTTACTGATGAGAAACCTAATGTCATGCTCATGAACTGACCAGCCCACCATCAATACCATACATGACCAAGACCTAGACCTCCCAGCGTGTAGCCCAGCTCTACCCTCTGTGTCACGCCAACCAACCTCCTGCCCAGCATCCCTCCTCCATATCTTTCTGGACCATGTATGGGTTTGGTTTCATCAAACAAGGTCTAGCACTATCTTCCAAGGGGTATGGAGCAGAGACCCCTTTTTCACAGCAGCGGTGTCAGTGTCTGAATGAATCCGATGGGGTGTCAGGGCCACTGACCTTCCAACTGCTCACCTAGAGGTGAGTTGTAGTCTTTTATTCTTCAAGGTACTTGCATGCCCTTGACAGTAGGTGAGGTTTGTTGTACACCTATTTCACAGATAGGAAAGCAAAGGCAGTCTAGATTTAAAAAGTAATGTGGTAAAATGACTGCAGGGGAGTTTACATGTATCCCATGACCATGAATTTCCTGTGTGCAGGTAACCCTGCAGGAAAGAGAGAAATAGTGGGGTCTCTAAATGGGGAAGGGCCCACTGCTGATGGCTGGGGCGCTGGCTAAGCGACCTGTGGGAGTCTGGGCCAGACAAATAAGGAGGTGCCCCTTCAAATTAGGTAGTTATTTATTCATCCTTTATTTATTAGAGGGAGAGGAAGGGGGAGGAGAAAGATTTGTTTTCTTTTAAGAAAAATTGCACACCTCTTTATGTTCAAAATAAAGGATTTACTGCTTGTTTTTATTACAGGCGATTTCCTGCACCAGAAAACTCCTTGGGAGACTTATTAAACCTTATTAAACCACTGAAAATTTAGATAATAAAATAAATCACTTGTCTCCCATAAATAGCATTAGGCCCTGTGTTACTGAGTTTCAGACTCCCCGCTGTCTTTGCAGGAGGTGTCCATGGGCCGATGTTCTTCCTCCAGTCTATAAACTCTCGGGGGTACACACTGACTCACTGAGGTACTCTGTTCTTTTAACACCTCTACCCAAAGGAGCTCTCTCCCAGAGAGGAGTGGGGATGGTTTAGATTTTGCTAGTTATTTAAGGGTTTGTGTGTGGACACCAGGCTAAATGGTACTTCTATTTTGACCCCTCTGGGGGATAGTTTAGTTTCTTCTAGAAGGGACCATGGTGGCAGAACAGCTGGCCAGCCTCTGAGTGCCCTCTGCCTGCATGTTACCTCAGAGCTCCCCAGGCCACCAAGTCAGGGGTCCCTATAGTGGAGAAGAGAAAACAAATCCATATAAAAAGGTAAGGACTAGAGCAGAGAAAGACTAAGTAAGCTATGTTTTGGGAAAAACAGGAATAGGAACTGAGAAATACTCAGGTGTCTGCAGTGAAGGGCTAAAATGCTTTGGGGAGAAGTGCAATTAAAGCCTGCATCTACAATTAGTCTCTGGCCTGCAACTGAGTTAGACAGGCCAAGTTTCCTCTCTGAACTGCAGTTTCTTCTTTGATGGCAGACTAGGTGGCGTGACGGTTTCTTGCTGCTCCCACACTTGCTGATTTTATGGTTTCCTCCAGCTAACCCATTTAAATATTTTGGTTCCAGAGTGAATTCTCAAGTTCAGAGGTCATGGACAGCTCAACTTCTGCTGCCTTAATGCTGGTGGATTTCCTGACTCTGTCCTCTTCCCACCTTCCCCTCCTCAGGTGTTCCAGGGAGAAAACTGAGCGTTTATTGGGTTTCCACAAGATGAGCTGACTGTCTTATCTTGCCACTCAGTAGCCAAGGAAGGTCATGGAGTTGGGCAGTGGCCAGGGCAGGGTCTGGGAGTTGTTTTTCCAGAATGAATACAAATTCATTATAAGCAACCTTACACTACAAACAGACCACTTGACAGAGATACACTATTTGGGTGGCAGCAGGTTAACTCTGAGCTTTACCCAACTGCTATCCACCTCCCAAAGTGGTGTCACTCATTGTTTCAAACATTTTACATGGATTCTCATTTAATTCTCTCAAAAACCTCATGATGTAGCTACCGTCATCATTGTTAACACATTTTGCAATTGGGGAAACTGAGGTAGAGCTGGGACGTAAACCCCAGCAGTCAGGCTCCAGGTATTATCAACAGCCTTCAAGAATGCCTCTCAGCTCTGGCTGAATTTACGCATTTTGTTAAGGACTGGGGAAAGAGGGATGGAAGGGGTGGGATTTCTGATCTTATGAGCTCATAGAAGAGTAGCAATAGAGAAAAAATAAGGGCTAAGTGTGACCCCAGTGCTGTGGACAGGACCCCTTGGGAGTCAGGGCTGAGGGACAGGGTTCTGCTAGGGGGGAGGAGGGAGGACTCCATGAAAGCAGAGATGCTTGAACTGAGTTATGAGCCAGGGGTGGATGGCAGAGGATGCAGAAAAGGGAACAGTGAGTGGAAAGTAAGACCAAGAAACATGAGTTTAGCAGGCATGCCCAGATAGGATCAATGAGCCAGTCATAGGGGTGCTGGGTTTAAAGGTAGAGGCTGGCAGTGGGGGATGGGGAGGTGGTGAGGTACCTAACTGCCTGGAGTTTGGGTGGGTAGTGAGGCAGGGAGATGAAGGGTCTCGGGAGCAGCTGGATTGTCGAAGAGGCCTGGGTAGGAAGGCTCGGAAAGTTCTGGGTGGGAGAAGAATCTGCTTGGCGTTGCACTTGAGGATGGTGTCAGCAACAGCCAGTCCTGGAGGGGGTGGAGAAGAACAGCTGGAACTCAGCTAAGAGATCATATCTTCTGACCCATGAAGCTGCTCCCCATTATTCACTGCCACACCCCTGCCCTTCTCCCAGGCCCAGACCTCTGGTGGAATGGGTGGGAGGGGGAGGGACTCCAGTAGGAGAGGGAGTTGAGGAGGAAGGAGGGCAAAATAGAAATCCCAGGACTTCCAGGTGTAAGATGTCCTAGTTATGCCTCTGCTGGCCCTTAAAAAAACACTCCTGCTGCCTGCCTTTGTCCACTTCCATTTGGAAACAAGGCCCAGATTGCAGCCCCAGCCGGATGGCCTCAAGGTTGGGACCCAGCCTGTATTTTCCAAAGGAAGTGAAACCTCAGATTTGCTTTAAAACTTGCACTTTTCTTCTAAGCAGACGCCAAACACCACGAGAGCCACCTGGCATTTAGTTGGGAAGAACGCACTGGAAGCTTGCAATTTTCAGGCTTAATTGCACAGTGGCATATAATATTATTATATAGAAGTTTTATTGCACTGAGAAAGCTCAAATATTTCCTTTTTTATTTATATTTGAGCCTGGTCTCTCCCCTGCTATCGTCCCCCTGCCCCCCAACCTCCGCCCCCTGCAGAAGCGAATGCTTGTTTGGTTCCAGGAGCTCTTGCCAAAGAAAGGGCAATTTGGATGTGAGTGGAAACTTGTTTGTGTTTGTCACCAGTGGTTTACTTGTGAAATCTCAATCAGTAAATGCCACTGATGATGCACCATGTGGTTAACCTGGGCTTCATGCTGTGTGGGATTCTATATAAGATCCAAGATCTGCTTTTGAGGGGCTTTCATTTTATGGAAAAGGTAAGACTAATCCACAACAAAGTATTAGAAAAATGAACCAAGAAGGAACAAGTGTGGACTGTGTCCTATGACCCAGGGATTTGGGAGCCAGTTGTGATAGGTGGGTGTCTGGGTGGATCTTGGGGCCAAGTCACCCTGATGGAGAAAGTGTATGATGGTGTACTTAGTCCCCCTTTTGAGTCCAGGAATTCAACTTCCTGTTCATGTACACATCTCAGGGGATAGGAGGCATCCCCCTGCTCCCCAGCTTCCCCTCCCCACCATTCCTCATCCATGTGGTCCCCAGATTATGAGAAATTACAGCTGAAATGTTCTCAAGCCACAAGTAGCCCCCAGTCCTTTGCCCCCAGCCCAAAGAAGCCTGGCTGGTCCACTGATGACCAGCGCTGGCTTAGGGTTTTCCGCACCCCCAGGAAATCTGGTCTGCCTTTGAAATATCAAGATTAAAATGTCGAATAAAAAATATAAGGTTTAAAAGTTAGCAAGGAGTTGGTAAAAACTATCATTATTTGCAGATGATCTGATTAGAAACTTTCTTATCCAAACAATGCATTACCTCAAAAATACCTTAGAGAAACACATTTACTTGGCAACAAAAATAGATATAACACCTAGGTATAAGCTCATAAGAAATGTACAAGACCATATGAAGAAAGCTTAACACATGATGAAAACATTTTTTAAAAAGACTTCAGTGGAAAGATATACCCTGCTCTTGGATTGGGAGCTGAAAACTGCAAAGATGCCAATTCTTCCCAAATAGTTAATAAATGCAAAATAATCCCAGTAAAAAAAACTAATCAGAATTTTTATTGAAGTTAGATAAGCTTTTCATATAGGCAAATAAGCATTTAAATATAACCATGAGATTTTTGAAACAGATGAGTGATGGAGTAGGGGAATGTGAACACACATCATAAAGTCATAAAAATAAAATATTTGGTACTGGATCATGAACAGAGAGACAGATCAATAGAAAGTCACGGACAGTCCATAAATTGACTCACACAAATTCATATACGTATGAATTTAGCAAATAATAAAAGTGGGATCTTCATTTTTATTCTAAGATGGATTTCTTTCAATAAATGGGATGAGAATAACTAGCCAATCCCACAGGAAACAAAAGAAAACAAAAACTGCACCCTTTCTTTACTTCCTATATCAAAATAAAAGATAGGGACAGCAAATATTCAACAGTTAAAAAACCAGAATCATCAGAAAAGACTATTGAAGAATTGTTTTATAGTTGCAAAAGAAAATGCTTTTGTAAATAAGATGGAAAATCCAGAAACCACAAAAGATTGCTAAATTTGACTAAATTATGACTTAAAAATGTGTGCATACAAAAAAATTCCATAACAAAATCACACATAAAGTAGGAAACACATAAAGTAGGAAAAATACTTGCAAAATATATGAAGGGCTAACTTTTTAAATATAGAGCTAATATTAAAGGAGGAGAAAAATTCTATAGTTTGTTAGAAAAATTGACAAAAATATGAAGATGACAGAAAAAATTAAAATAACTCTAAACGTGTGAAAGTTGCTCCTCACCATTCAGCATAAAAGACATAAAAATTAGAAAGACAATTTTATAGATCAGGTAGACAAAAATATAAGATTAAAATATAAAATATGTATAAAATATAAAATATAAGATCTGCTGATACAGAAATTTTCCTTATTTCATTTTCATATACACCCAACTTGTGCACAGTATCCATCAATGGTGGCTCAATAGATACACTGTGGAATACTACACAGTCATTAAAAAAAGGCATATCTGTGTGGATATATAATAGCTTATCTCTTAGATTTAACTGCAAAACATGCTGATAAGTGCAAGGCTAGTTCTATGTCTGAAAAGAAAAAAGATGGCCACATGAACTTATTTGTAGAAGTATGGACTATCTTTTGGAAGATATACTTAAAACTGGTTGCTGTTTTTCTGTAGATGGGGTTGGAGTGCTACCAGTGAGGAGTAGGAGGTAGATTTGTTTTCCTACATATGCATATATATACTTGGTGATATTTGAATTTCAAGGTCACTACTTATTGAATGCTGGTAGAATGATTTGGGATATTTTTGTAATATCTGATTACTAGGGCCATTCAGTCATTTCAGTTTTCTCTGCCTGTAAAATGGAGTTAATAACACTGGACTATCTCAAGGGGTTGTGAGGATCAGATGAGAATTTGATAGGAGCAGGCTATGATGGCCATCTAGCACTGTAGGATACAGCTACCTGGTATAGGGGTGGTCCATGTTCTGTTCAGCACCTTCCTATCACATAGCAATATTCCCATCGCTAGGAAGACAGTCATATAGGAGAGTTAGATTCTCCCATAGTACAAGAGCTCATGACTTCTACCCCAGGCTACTTGTTAGTCCAACATGTTATATAACTACAGAGGACACAGAGAAGAGAGGGAGCTGCAATGCTCCTTTGATACCATCTGAATTCCAGGACTCATAGGAAGGTCTGGTTGCCAATGGCAATCATCACAATAATCAAGACCTTACTGCTTTGCTGGCAACGACCACTTTCATGTATACCAACTCATTCATCACACACATTTTACAGATATTGGCTTCTGAGCTCTCCAGTGTTGAATGATCCACATACAGTACCCAGAAATGGTCTGAGTCTCCCCACCTGGACCTTGTCATTTATTTACAACAGAACTTTTGATGGTTCCTTTCAGGGGCTCTACTCTCTTGCTCTGCCTGTCTTGATCCTCTACCATGGTTTTCTTCAGTCTGGTCTTGACCTATTTCCCATGTATTCTGACATGGGCTCTCTTTAAAACTGGTTTCCTCTCCTCCCTTTGAACATATCATGCTAATTTCAGCCTCTGCATCTGTTCTTTAACCTGCCTGTACCTCCAGTCCCATCTCTCTTGTCATTCTAGTCCCTTTAAGACCCTGCTTGAGCCTCACCTCCTTCCTTACACCCTCCTCCTCTAACCCAAGGTGACTTTTCACACCCTCCAGGAAGAACCCCAATGACTCTCATCTGGTATCCACTCATGAGTAGTTTCCTCCCACACTGTTTCAGGATTGATTCAAGTGACCTGAGAATACATGGTAGCGATGGTGTGAGCTTTCCAATGCTGGTCATAAAAGATGCTGCTGCTTCTGTCTTGCTTTCTCTTAGAGAATTTTTCTCTGGGGAAACCTGTTGCCATGTTGGGGGATGCTTAAGCAAAATGAGATGAACTGAGCTGTCCCCCAACAACCAGCACCAACCTGGCCAGCTATTGAGTGGGTCACCTTGGAAGGTCTTCCCATCCCAATCCACCCCTAAGTGGATGGCAACCACAGTTGGTCAACAGTTGACTGCCCCTTCATGCAACATCCTGAACCAGAAATCCTAGCTAAGCTGCTCATGAGTTCCTCATGATGAAAATCATAATGATAATAATATTTATTGTTTGAAGTGGCTAAATTTTGGGGGCATTTTTTGTTATGCAGCAACAGCTAACTAACATACCTTTCTCATAATCCTTCAAGGGTTAGGACTTACCCTTTGACCCTTGTCCATTTACTTTCCTGCTTAGCTTTTCATGTGTGTGATCTTGTATTTCCAATGAAATAGTAAACATGTGTGATTTACTATTTTATTGTAAAATAAAATAAAAATAAATGTAAAGGAAAATAAAATTGATTTACTATTTTATTGATATCTCCTACTATGTCTAGTGGGCACTGAGAACAGAGGGAGAATTTCACAATGGTTTTCCAGCTTATTATTGGTGAAGAGAAGCAGGTAAGTACCTAAAAGACTGCAGCAACCAAGAGGGCCATGCTGGCATACCCAGATAAGTAGGCAACCTACTAGCACTCAGGACACCTGCACCCCACCTACACCTGAGAACATCCACACAGGAGCATTTCCTGTTGTTCTGGGGTTGAGTCAGACTCATAACCCACTATCGGGGTCTCCCAGAGATCTCTGAGAGAAGGGAGATGAAGAGAAGGGAGGGTCTGTAAAAGGCTGTTGCTTCTTATTACTACACTGAATGCCACTCATGACCTTCCCACAAATATTCTTTTAAAGCCAAAATGACAGTCCATTCTTTCAGCCTTTCTGACGAGCAATTCTAAATCATCAGTATGAGAACTAGATTTAGGAACTTAAGGTACTAAAGAAAAAGACTATAGGGAGCTGTTGCTATTTTGGAAATGACCCCCACCCTGGTGTCAGGGAGCCTGCTGCCCCTCCCCAAACACTTATCTTTGGAAGGCCCAGGCTGTTTCCCTCAGGCAACTGGGTGGGAGGACATGACCCTTCCTCCCCTCTCTCCTCCCTCCCATTGCTTTCCCAGGGCAGGAGGCTGGTTTTCCAGGACTAATCAAAAAAGTTGAAGCAGGGGAGGGGAGCCCTTTGTAAACTGGTGTCTAAACTGAGGCAGCCCCACCGTTTTCTTGGCTGGGTGGGTGGAAGTGACCGAAGATACAATTATAACACAGCCCATCCTCTCCCACAAGACCCGATTTAACCAGTGTGTAATAAAGCTCCAACTCATCCACCCTCTGATTTGGGTCAGATGAGAAGAATTTTTAGCTTTTCTGGGGAGTTTGTGCCAGCCTGGGAAGCAGAGTGGGAAAGGAGCAAACAAATAGGATACATGGTTTTCTGGAAGGAATACAAAGTTGGTGGGTTGAACAGGACTGGGGAGGGCCACCCTTTGCTCCTTGCACTCCTGTTTTATTTCCAGGTTCGCCATCCTGGCCCCAAGTCTTAAGGATGTCATGGGTTTCCTCCCTCTGGCTCCCCTGCTTCTATCTTCCACACATAGCTCTTTGCACCTCCACCCTCACCTGTGACCTCCTGTCCATTCCTGTGGCCGCTTGCTCAGAGGTGAATCAGTTTTTACCACATGTTCCCAAAGCAATCACACTCTGAGTTCCACCACTACTTGCTTACCTGCCTCCTGATGTTATCTGGCCCCTATGAGGTTATCAGCCTGCCACCTCCCATCATATCAGTCTTACTCACTCTGTTCTTCCTGTTGGTGCTCAACATCTCCCACCCACCACTCTTGACCTCAGGTTTTTTGACCTCAGGATGAGCTCTTGCTCATCCCTAAAGACTTAGCCTAGGTCTTACCATGTCCAGGAAGCCTTCTTGAATTAGGGACTTGTCCTGCAAGTTTCCATTGTTGCCTCCCTCCAAACCCTTATCACATGGAACTGGAACTGGAAAATGGGTGATACTGTGACTGACGTGAGATACTGAGGTCAGGGTAAAGGCAGACAGACCACAATGGGTACTGATAGATGAGTGATGGGGTGTCAGGAACCTCCAAAACTCAAGAAATGAGAAGAGTGCCAGGAGTGGAGGCAAGTGGGGCCCAATCAAGTCCAGCATTTGAAAACTGGTCACAGAAGAGCCAAGGAGCACAGTACTATGAGGAACTGGACTCAGTGGGGAAAAGAGTATGACCCTGGTGGGCCACGACAGGCTAAGGCATTTACCAGGCAGTGGGGAAGGCAGGACCCCTTGGGAATAGCTGAGGTGATTAGGAAGTTCAACAGAGAGAAGGGTCCTGCGGAAGGTTTCCCACAACAGCGATAGAATTCAAATTGTTGTTGTATTTATATATTCCCCACTCCAGAAAGTATCCCTGCAGCCTTTGCTCCCTCACCCCAACATTCCCCATAGTCTGTCACTGAGCTCTGGGACTTACCTGCCTTGGAGTTCTTGGCCTTATCAGAAATAACCTCACTGTTCCATCCTAAACAGCCACAGTCTTGAATGCTCCTGAAGCTCTTTGGGCAGTTGAGGCAGGGTTGGGGCCCTCAAGGCATAAGGACTCCCAATTCCACTAGTACACCAAATGATTAATTTTGCACACATATATGTATGGCTAATTTTCAAATGTGTGCAGATGGGACTGTAATGCATCTGGCACAAATGCATGTTTCTTGGGTGCCTACCAGGTATATATATTTTGTTTTCTGCCTCATTAATCCTGATAACAGCCCTATGAGTTGGTTATTTCTACCCCATTTTCCTTTGCAGGGACCGAGCCAGGAGTGACAAAGTCACATGTCATAGGACAGGAATTAAGTCAGTGCCCTGCTCCATTTAGGGACTTCATTTAAGAACATCCAAGACTGGAAACTGGGATAAGGTTGAAGGAGTTGGGAGTAAATGCCCAGGAAGAAGGCTTCCAGGATGTCAGTTTGGATGCTGAGATCCAGAAATGTAAAAAGGCATCTACCTACTCATGGCAGAAAATAAAGCACACACTCTTAGTCATAGCCAGCTTACTCTTGCTGGCATGGGGACCACAGAGACTATATAGCTGCTGAATTTTGCTGCCTGCTGCTTCGTGGGGTAGAGGCCCAGGGAACAGTGGGTGGGGAGAAATCTGTGTCAGCCAGCACCCAAGAAAGGATTATAATGTGCTATTGTCATCCTGAAGGTTACCCTTCCCCCTTCCATCACCCAAAAGCCAGGAGGTGAGACCAACTCATCTTGGTTTTCCCAGGACTTTCCTGGTTTGAACACACAAAATCCCAGATTCTGGAAATCCCCTCTGTCCTAGACAAAGTAAGTGGCTTGGTCAACAGAGATCATCTTTACCTTATTGTATAAGCCATCTACCTCTGCTGTCTTTCCTGAGCATCTGACCAAGCTGCATTAGACTCAATACATTAGACTCCACTAACCCCAACCCACAGCTACATGCCCCAGCCCATTCCTATAGTCGCCAAGCATAATTCAACAATGGCAGCTTCCTGCTTTACCTGGGAAGGGCACCCTCCTGTCTTTGGCCCCAGAGGGAAACATGGAAGGGAGGAACAGAAGTGGGTGGTGGTGGGGGAACAGATGTGCTAGAAATGAGAAAAAGGGAGGGAAGGAAGTTAGTAAAACTAAGACAGGGAGAAGAGGGGCCTGAGGGGGGCACAGCTAAGGGGGTTATAGAAAAAGAAGAAGTTGGAGAGGTGGCAGTGGGTCCAAATGTCATGGCAAATGTCAGACCACCAAATGTGGTCTGGGTTTCAGCGAATGTCCACTAGGCAGAGATATATTTAGTTAGTGGGGTGGTGGGAATTACCTGGATGGGAAAGCAAGAGCCTCCAGAGTAGGCGTCATGTCCAAGTATTTTTTACACCCAGCCCCGAACTTTTTTGGTCTCTTGTGTGTGGCAAGTTCTTAAGTGTTCACTAATAAGGACGGTGACAATAGTGATATATATCTCTGGCAATCCAGTCCTCTTAAGTAGGTCTTTCCGAGTCAATGTCAACACAAGGTTGGATAATTATCTTGGAAATTTGAGCAATATGGCCATGAAGGATGAGGAGGTGGCCCCAATCCACTGGGAAACAGAAGCAGGGTTGGCCCCACATATGGGTGGCTGCTGGGGTGGGTAATTGGAGGGCACCTCACTAAGCTCTACCCACCCCAATGTACATATCTTCTATCAGTCCCGTGTTATGCCACTCAGCTTGCCATCCCCACCCTGGGAATTTATACCAGGGGAGATTTCCAGATTTCTGCTGGTGGAACCCATCAAAGTTATTTTTATCCTGCACCTGAGCTTTCAAGGGCTCTTGGGTGAGCACTAGAATGTACATATGTGAGCTCATCAGGTCAACTTATTGTCCCTGAGAAGACTCAGGGAGCCTATACTGCAGCCCCTGAGCCTGTCCCCCTCCCCCCATGCCACATACTAACTATACATGGAGAAGTGAAGAATGTTGATAGGAAGAGGGAAAGGAAGGGGGCTGAAACAGCAAGGCCTAAAGGAATGAACATGAGTAGGGGCTCTAGAGAAAACCACTGGGGGACAGCCTAGTCTTGAGCAGCAAAGTTCATAGTGGGTTTCTCATATGATTGTCTCCTTGGGGGTGTTAGTATTCCCTCGTCCTTCCCCATGGGAGACTCGCTGGTAAGAGATTTTAACTGCTAAGAACTGATATGACCTTTGGGTTTGGGAGAGGTCCCCCATTGTGAAGGCTTTGGAGGGAAGCAGGAGAATACCTCTGCTGGAGAAGAGGGCGCTCCCACCCCATGACAGCAAACTCATGGGCATATAACTCAGGCTTTGTCCTCTAACACTGATGCCAGGACTTTGGATTTTAGGAGAGTTAGCAGCAGTTTATATCTTTATTTGCAACTATGAACTTTAAATGGTCAAACACTATTCTAGATGTGGCTGTGAAGGTATTTTCTTTAGATGTGATTAACATTTATATTAGCAGACTTGCATAAAGCAGATGATTCCCCCCCCCCCCAGAGTATGGTTAAACCTCACAGTTGAAATCAGTTGAAAGTCCTAAGGAATGAAAAGTGGAGATCTCCGGAACAGGAGGGGGTTCTGCCTTGGGATTGCCCTTAGAATTGAGTTGAATGATCAGGTTTTCCTTGGGTTTTCAGTCTGCAGGTTTACCTTTTAGATGCTGGTACTTAACCCCTATAATTATAAGAGCCAATTACTTCAAATACATCTCTTTCTGTACACACACACACACACAGACACACACACACAGACACACACACAGACACACACACACACACACAAAGACACACACACACACCTGTTGGTTCTGTTTCTCTGAAGAGCCCTGACGAATAGACAGAAGTTGAATGAAGCTAGTAGTCCTCAAACTTGAGTCCTGTGGGTCTTAACCCCAGCTGCATGTCATCACATGAGAAGTGTTAAAACTCACTGGTGTCTGCATCCCAACCACAGACCAGTTGAACCAGGCTCTCTGGGGATGGGGCCTAGGCATTCATGTTTTAAGGTATCCAGGGTCCCTGTCCCTGTGTGCAGTCAAGGCTGCGAACCGTGATTGAGTCACTTTGGAACTTAACTAAAACTGCACATTCCTGGGATCCTACCAGGAACAGCTGGGGTGGGCTACGGGCATCTGTCCAGGATGCCACCTGTACATCCAGCCTACAGGCCACCTGTAGGCTGATGGTGAAGAGCTTCTGGCACAAGCCACTCAGGGCCTCTCTGTGGACAGTCTGCCATCTGCCGCCTGAGTTTTGTTTCCTTCCAGGTGGAGGGGTCACTGTGGTGAGCTAGAAGAGCCCCATGCTTGAGAAGGGGACAAGCTCTCTCTCTGCCTTCCTCCAGCAGGGGACGTGGCACTTGCCAGGTAGGTTGCCTAGGCACCTGGAGGGCACACATAGATTTCCGCCCAGCTTGGAGTCACTGTGTTGGTGCAGGGCATGGCCTTGAGAGGTGCTCATCCATGTTTGTTGCTCCATTGATTGAATAAATGAACACATTGTTTCCTCATCACTGGGCTCACCCCAGTCCAGGTGTTTCTGTGGGTGGCATGCCTCTCCCTTTTCCCAACTCTTCCCTGCTACCATCTGGAAAACTCCTTCCCTTCCTTGTCATCTCAGCTCCCAGCCATTCCCCAGGGTTCAACTTACACCCCACCCTTGGAAAGTTCCTCCATGACTTCTCTTTCCCATCACCAAGAGCCTGCTGTGAGCTCTTCCTGTTAGTTCACCTGCCTTCCTCCCATGTCCTCCCCAGCTGCTAAGCAGCCTGAGAACAGCGGCAGTTCCAGGGCCAGCACATGGCAGCAACTGTGAGAGCCCATGCACAAGGGATGATGGCTTTGTGGTCACAGAGGCCCAAATGGCAAGTTGGGCTACTGGACTCTCATCACTCTGCCTGCCATGATTCTTTTTTTTGGGGGGAGGGTCTGTTACCAGGAACAAGGCGTTGAGCTGTCCATGCATTGCATTCTCTTCCTTCCAATTCCAGGCCTATGCTCATAACCACCAGACCCAAAGGCCTCTCCCCAGCCCCATGAATGCAGCAAAAGGACTGTTCATTGCCCCTGCAAAAGGCAAGAATGTAAGGCATCATTTGAACCAAGCTAGTACATTAGAGAGGAGATCTGAGGGGGTTTGTAGTCAAGAAATAAAGATATCCCTGGAGGGGAAGAGAAAGGAGGCATATATCAGGAGTATCTGCTACATATTCTCTGGATGAGGCTCCAGGAATCACTACCCCACTTTGCAGATGACTGAGACCCACAGATATGTAATAAGTAACCAACTCCAGCCATCAGTGCTCCTGTGTGACAGAGCCAGAATTCTCAAGGAGGCATACAAGGACTCACTCCTTTACCCATACAGTGAATACATGTCAAACATACATGATAAAATCAGCCTTGCTCAGCCTGGAGCGTAGAGCAGTGAGCATAGGTCTGCAATGAATTTCTTATGAAGGAGAAATGGAATGTTTTTAGGCCATGGTAGCATGGAAGGTAACCCACTTGGTCCTGCCTGCTTGGTTCTAGAGTTAGCCCCACCAGGGCCTTGCATACCAGCTCCTAGTTGCAGACTAGTACCTGACCTCAGCTTGGATGCCACAAAGACCCTCTGACCAGATGCTGTCAGTCCAAGAAAAGGTGCTACCTAGCTGGTTGAGGTCCAGCAGTAGTAGGAAGAAGAGAAAGAGGAAGACTGTCCCTTATTCTAGTGGATGCCAGCCAAGAGCCCACAGAAAAGCTGGCAAGAGCTTGCCCCATATCAGCACAGGGACCACACCTTCTCCCAGGCAGTGTTCTCCTGGAGGAGGGAAATCCCTGCCTTGAACAACACCAAAGAGGTCAGATTTCCCTCCTCCTTCCCACCTCTCTCTCCCAGTCATACTTTGCATTCATACACATCATCACTCATTTAAAAGTTTACACCAGATGCTCAGAGCAGCCATAAAGAGGGGCAGACATCTATCGGTGCAGGGGGAGGGGATGTACACAGTAGCTTCCTGATGTTCCTATGCCGATCCTTTTCCCAGCTGTCTTTTGAGCCTGAGTCTTTTGAGTTCTACCTCCCCCAGCCTATCTCAAAGCCTAGCTGGTTCACCAAAATTTCCCATTAAACTATTTATCAAGATTTTTGGTTCAGAAAATGTGGGGGTATCACTATGTTTTGCCCACTCTTCCCCAGGAAGGTCTAAGGCCCTTAAGGGCAGGACTCATGTCATATTCCTTTGCCTACAGCACAGGGTCTGGTGCACAGCATGCACTTAGTATATACATGATAAGTGAATGAAAATTTCACCAGGGTTCTGGCTTTTCAGATATTTCAAATGCAATAAAAGTCCTTTGCACAAAAGCACTACATGTACAATTTAGTAGATCCAGAGAGTCCCAGGGCTCCTTCTTATGAACATAAATGGTGACTCTAGATTCTATGATTTATTTGGATTATATTTAGATTACTGATTATTTTCAATTTTGAGTAAAGAAACATGGATGAGTCAACAACAAAACACCCACAAAAAACCCAACTCAAAAAGGGGAAAAGGATTGAATGGATATTTCTCCAAAGACATATGAGTGAAAAGATGCTCAATATTACTAATGAGCAGGGAAATGTAAAGCAAGATCACAGTGAACTACTACCTCATACACATTAGGATGGCTACTCAGAAAAATAACAAGGGTTGGCAAGTCTGTGGAGAAATTGGAAGCCCTATGCACTGCTGGATGGAATGTAAAATGCTGTGGTTGTGATGAAAAACAGTACTGTTGTTCCTCAAAAATTCAAACAAAGATTTGCCAAATGATCCACAATTCCACTTCTGGATATATAGGCCAAAGAATGAAAGCAAAGACTCAAACAGAGTTTGTACACTCATTTTGATAGCAGCATTATGTTTAATAACCAAGAGGTAAAAACTATTCAAAAATTCACCAACAGATGACAGGATGAATAAAACATGGTCTACCCATACAATGAAATAGTATTCAGCCTTTAAAAAGAAATAAAGTTCTGATCCATGTAATATCATGAGTTGGCCTTGATAACATTATGTAATAAATGAAGTAAGTGAAACACTGTGCTAGTAAGCGAAACAAATCAGCCACAGAAGGACAAATATGAAATTTCACTTAAATTTGATGCTTAAAATAGTCATGTTCATAGAGACAGAAAGTAGAAATGTGGTTGTCAGGGCCTGGGGGGAGGAGAAATGGGGTGCTGTTATTGGATGCCATGGAATTTCAGTTTGGGATGAGAAAATTCTGGAGTTGAATAATGATGACAGTTGTCCAACAACTGGATGAGCTTGGTGCCACTGAATGAAAGACTTCAATGGTGAATTTCATATGATCTGCATTTGTTCATAAAAGAATGAATGAATCAATAAAGCATGATGCCCCTCTGAGGCAGCCTGGGGTACGAAGAAGGTATTTGACTTTTGAAGAATCAGGCAGTCAGGATTTCTAGTCCCAGGTGTGTGAGATCAAGTGATGTTTTGTTTTTTAAATATCAACTCCCTCATCTGTAAAGTGGAGTAAGGATACACAAAAAACGGAAAACACAGCCAAGGGTCGGCTGAGATGACAAATATGATGTCCAAAGTGTGAGGTCAGAAGAGGTCAGGTTTCCACTGACTCCCCTTTTCCTCCTTCTTTTCCCATCAGGTCCTGAGCAATTGTTTCCTTATTTGCCAGGTTGTCTTTGATGCCCAACCCTGGTTCACCTTTCCCAGTGATTTACAGCCTGCCCCTGTCCTGGTCCTAACAGCAGCTACCAGCTTCCCAGGACTCAGTGGCCAGATGCAGGAGAGAGGAGGCAAAGCCAAAGGCTGCCTCCCCCAGGGTGCTTGGGACAAGAAGCCAAGCCAAGACTGAAATGGGAAAGGTAGCGTTTCATTCTCTGTGGGGATGTGGTGGTTATATTTTTAGGATGAGAGCCGGAGGGAAGTATTTTTAGGATGGGGTATTCTTCCCATTACTCTTTAAACCCCACTTCATGAGGACTGCTTCTTAGGGGTGAGCAGAGAGGGGATACCCAGGACCCCTTTTTGTTTGTGAGCAGCTGGCACCCTCCGCTAGAGGAGGAAGCCACTCTAGCTCTGTCCTGGAGTTGGGAGCTCAGGTGTGTAACCTGGCCAGGACCCTGTTGGCTTCCCTCCACAGCCACCTCACTCTTGGATATGGAGCCTGGGGTCCCTTCACTCCTGCCTAGTCACATTCCCATTTTCCCTTCAGGATGACCTGAAAGAGAAGTTTATAAGAGGAAAAGGAATGAAAAGGATCCTATTTAACAGCACATACTGGGCGGGGGAGCTTCCTGACAGGAAATGCTGTGGAAACCAGGCCCAGACTGGCCATGGAAAACTGGTTTGGCTCAGAACTGGGCCAGAGTGGACGGGAGACCTAGGGCAGCTGTACGTCGCAATTAAACTGGACTTGTCCAAGTTCACTTTCCTTCTTGTCCCCTCTCAGCAAGCAGACACTATAATAATCCGTACACCACAGGGAGCGCAAGGTACCATTTTTTTTTTTGTTTTTTCAATTGAGGGGAAAAAAAAAACCCACCCTAATTTAGGTGGCAGAGACATAAAGGGCCCCTGGTTTGGCAAATCAGCAACAGATGTAAGCAGCCCAGCGGAGCAGGGTCCCAGCCACCAGTGACTGGCCTGAGTCAGCCGGGCAGGGAGGCCAGCAGCATTGGCCAGGGCTGGTTATCTTATGCTCAGGAGGGCTGGCTGGCTGGCTGGCGGGCTGGTGGGCTGGCTGGCTGGCTGGCAGGCCGGCTGGCATGTGGGGTGTGGGAAACAATGGGAACAGAAGAGTCCTATGGGCTGGGACAGGAGAGGTTTTCTGGGCAGGTGCTGACAGGCTCCTGGCAGGCTACTGTATGGGACCAAAGAATTCAAAAAGGCCCTGGATTTGAATTGAGAAGGTCTCTTCTCCTTCTTCACCATTTCCTCTCTGCCCCTCTCCACCCAACAAGACCTTGCAGTTCCTTTTTTGCAAGGCTAAGTCTGGCTATGGTTGGCCAACTGGTTCCCGTCCGGCTTCCGCCACCCTGCCTGCTGGCCACTGACCAGGCTGTCCTGGAGCTGCTGTGGGTGGCTCCGCCCCTGCCACGCTGCCTCTGCTCAGGGCCTCCATCCTAGTTCACCATCCTTCCCTCTCCCTCTCCTTCGCTCTTAGCTTTGTTTCCTGTGGTCCCCAGCAGAGGCATAAGCTCCTGAGGCTGAAGGCCCTGTCTTTGCCTCTGGAACAGCCTGCAGTGGGGGACTGGTGATAGGACCTTCTGGAATGTGAGTTTTCTGGATCAGAGACTGTTCCTCCCTCCCCCCCTTAATCTCTTCCCCTCCCCCCTTGTTGATGATCCTCTAGCTCTCCAGCAGTGGGCCTAGCCTAGAGTGGAATCAGTGTCTGTCATATGAATAGTTGAGTACATTGGGCACTAAGGGGATCCCCCCAGGAGAGGATAGCAGAACCCTGTGTGGAAAAGCACTCACAGAGGCCATCTGAGCAGTATCCCTGTGTAAACAGGAGGGTTTCCATGATATCACAGGCCAGTTAAATTCAGAACTGGGTCTGGGACAGAATCAAGGGTTTCAAGCCCCCGCAAACTTTTCAGTGATAGACAGGAGAGAAGAGTGGGGCTTACTCTTCAAGGATGCTTGCTACAGCCAACATGGAACACCAAACCGGAGTGTTTTCAGCAGGAATGTCTCTGAGCTCTGCAGGTTGGAAAAAGAGAGGAAAAAAGCCACGGAGGAGAACATGTGATTCCTCAGAGGGCCAGACTTCGGTCCCTTGCTCTCCACACACTTCCCCAAGCCCAGGGCGATTCTGTATTGGGTCACATAGTTATCAACATACTGGCACCTTTTATTTTTTTCATTCTCAAATTTTCCTTGACCTTTTGCCTCTTCTAGTTAATTAAACTTACATCTTTGCCAGCATCAAAATAGGTCATCTACCAAAGTGCCCAGAGAAGAAGGAGGTGGGTCAAAGTCAGGGAGAGAAGAGGTATGTTTTCCATTTTCTTGTACACAGGGCCCTCCTGGGTAGCGTTCCCCAGCACCGCTTCCCCCACCCCAGCGGGCTAAGGTATCATCCTACAAACAAACATTCGGGCTTCCTCAGTGCCTGAGATTGCACAGCTAGACTGTCAGCTCAACAGACTTCTTTCCACCCAGTCATTCTTTCTCCCCCAAATGCCCACTTGGTTCTACGGGAGATAAGGGACCTCAGAGAGGCCCTTGTTTTTTAGCTGCAGTTCCTTGCATGCCTGTCTGGGGTAAGGAGTGAAGTGAAAGGACTACTAGTCTGGAGAAAAGAAGGAAGCAAGATGGAAGTAGCAGCAAGAATTCTGGAGCCCCTGGAGACCTGTCTGGTGGCTGGAGTCCAGGGAGCACAAGAGTACTCTCTTTTCCTACTGTGACTCTGGTTATGGGTCAGTGATGGCTGAACATTCGGGTTGATTTACTACATCCACCCACACCTCTACACCCCATGGGATCTGATGACTTAACCTGCAAGAAACCTAGACTTACTTCCGGTGGGGGAATGGTAGAAAACTCCTTCCTTGTCCTTCCCAGAGTCAGTTTCCTCTTCTGCATCCAAATGGGAGGGTATTCAGGTTCAACAGGGGTGTGTAAAGCAGCCCCACCTGCTCTGTCATCTAATCCCCTAGCACCTGCAGAAATCGGAAACACTAGTTGAAGAGGCTCCAAGCCTCTCCAGAGACCCCAGCTGTCCTCCGCAGGCTGAACACATAATCCATCTCCAAGCACCTAAGACAGAGCCTGGCACTGGAACAGGTAGGTGCTAGAGGAATGTTTGCATGCTGACCCCTCCCTGCCTTAACTCCTTCTTCCCCAAGGTAAGTTCAGGCAGATTCAGCAAATGCCCAGAGTCCCTCTAGTCAACAGACATAGGCTAGGTTACAAGCAGGAAAGGCAAACATGTCTTCAAGGAGAGTGGCAGGGGGACAGGACCCTACTTATTAACAAGCTCCTATGTTTTGGGTACTTTGTGAGGGACTTTAGTCCCTAACCTAGTTTAATTTCCACAATAATTTGTGAGGTAGGTAACTATTTTCCTAGTTTTATTGATGAGGTTATAGAAGCTTACAATGTAAATGAAAGAACTGACAATCTGGTAGCTACCACAGGTCCTTTATCAATAATCACAAAGTTCAAAGTGGTAAGGAACTTGAGAAAGACAATCAGAAAATGCTCAGTGCCTAGAAGACAGTGTGTGGGGGAGTGGGATGGTGTGGAGGGGGGTATTCCTCTGGGGGTCAGGTCACCAGCAACTTTTCTCTGTCCAGGATGCTAACTCCCACTACGTCTGCATTCTAAGCAGCTTGCAGGACACTGAGAGTGCGGTCAACTCTCAGGTGGCCTGAGGGACTGATTTCTGGAGCAAAATGGAAGCAAGAGCTGCAAGAACAGGAAGCACCCTGAGGCTGGTCTTGGCAGGAGCCTAGGTCAAGGAGTCCCTCAGATGCGTTGATGGATTTGCACTCCTGCTGGCTCACTGAGGCGTGGAGATAGATGCCCCAACGTAGGGTCTCCCCCAAACTCTCTGGCCTTGCAGGTCAAAACCAAGAATTCCAAAATGTACTGCTCTGCTGAGAGTGCCTGCTGTTCAGAAGCATGACCCTACACCCCCAGAGCCCTGATCATACATTTCCCATTACTTTATTTATTTATTCTGAGACTAGGTCTTGCTATTTTTGCCTGTGGAACCTCAAGCACACGTTGCCTGTGGTACCATGGACTCAAGCAATCTCCAGCCTCAGCTTCCCAGGTAGCTGGGACTACAGACACATGCCACCATGCCCAGCTGTTTTTTTGGGACTAGGTCTCACTATGCTGCCCTGGGCGGGACTCAAGCCGCAATCCCTTGTCCTGTCATGGCTTCCCAGGCTGTTGCTTACAGGCATGTGCCATCGTGCCCAGCTTTCATTACTTTAATTAAATCAAGGAGGAAGTTTTAAGCTTTAAGACCTCTTCTTAGCACCCTAGTTCATTTCTGACAAAGGCAAAAACTCTTGTGACATAAAAATTGGAGAAAAAAATAAGTGCTTAAAAAAAACATTTTCTCTTCCACTGCCTTTTAAAACATGATTATTATAAAGGCAATATAGGCTTATTCCTAAAAAATAAAAACTATAGAAAGGAAAAGAGAAAATACAAGTCTCCACCTCAGTTATTCAGGGAAAGTCCCACTCATACCTTGCAATACTTGTGCTTTAATAACACAGGTATTTTAAAAATGGGATTATACACTAAAAAGTGCTTTATTGTCTTCTTTTTCCTAGCAATGTTTATAAGTTTCTTATTGTATGTCCCCTTTTACATTTGCTAGAAAGGGGTTTAGCAGCCTCCCAGCTAGAGACTAGAGCACCAACACTGCCAGCTGGGCTGCTAAAATCAGGTAAGCACTGAGTCAAGGCTTCCTATTTGATTGACGCTAACTAATTGGAAAAAAAATGTATTAGGGAAAAAAAGAGTCTCTGGAAATACACTTGCAGCTGTTCTTCAAAAATATTGTTCTAGAACAAATATTTGAAGATTTCTCCAGCCTCTGGGATTCCAGCAGCTTACTGCTCTGAATAAGAAGGGGGCTCCTGGATATGAGACTTCTAGAAAGCAACAGCGAGTGTCAAGGTCAGTCATTCTCATCCTAGAGATGGGGAAACCGAAGTCTGGGTAGATGTCTGCCCTGATAGAGGTCACGCCTGTGTGAGGATATGGGGTGCATCAACAGCCAGGTTTCAGAGGCTTTTCTTGGTTCGACCACAGGTAAGTCAGGATCCGCCACCTAGAGCGTGCCCCCTGGTGTCCTGGGGCCTTGTGTATGATGGTGGAGTGAATGAATGAGAGAAAATGTTTGCTCACAGTTTTTTTTGTTTTTGTTTTTGTTTTTTTTTTTTTAAAGGACTGCCTTTCTGAGAAGGGAAGTGCTCATCATTCCACCTCAGAGCTCAAAATTTCTTGGGAAATGATTGCACAAGCGTCAGTCAAATTGAAGGGGCCCACATCCACCCAAACTTTGAGGAGACAAACTTAATTAAGAGCTGGATCAGAAGTGCTGGTACCTCCATTTTCCAATCTGTTCCTTCCTGGCTGCCTCCCCTCCTGATAGCTCCCCCAATACAAGGGTGACTGGCTGGACCTTAGTGACTGAGCCCACTCCTTGCTCAGTGCTTCTGAGGACCCACACGGCAGAGCATCCTCATATGGGAGGGAAGACAGTGGGCTCAAGCCTCCTTGATAGGCCAGCTGCACCAGGGGCCTCATGTACAGTGACAGTGGTGCCATTCTGTGGGTGTGATATGGCCCCAGGCCTTCCTGTGGGGCTACAGAGGGTCTGGAGAGAAGGTCTGTGCTCTCCTTTCAGGGATACCAAGTAAGTGTAGCTTTATTGGTAACAAATTCCTGTCTGTGGGTAGGTGCCTAGCACCTGGTTACAGGGCAAGCTCCTTCCTCACTTTCCTCTTCTGCCTCAGCTGAACTGTGGAAGGTCAACTCAGCCATGGGAACAGGCTATCCTGGTGACATATCTCCTCCTCCAGAAAGAGGAAGGAGATGTCACCGCACACTTGAAAACCCCATCGATATTCCACTGATTCCTGGGGAGCCCATCTGGGCTTGTAGTGACACCTCAATGGCTGCATCAGCTGCTAGGTGATCATATTGGCTCTGGGTAGAGGACCAAGTTGGTGTGCCATCAACTTATACCCTGCAGGCACCTCTGCTGACATTGCCCTGACTCCTGTACCCAGCAGCTCTGGGATTCAGACAGATGCCCAAGTACAGGCTGTTCCTTGCCCATTAAAGACATCACTGCCACCATAGTGACAGTTCATCAGGGTGACCCCCTACTTCACATCTCTTGATAGGTTTCTGTGGAGCCCAGCACAAGTCCAGAGATTTCATGTACTGATACACATGAAGGCAAAACAAAGAAGGTCACAAATAGGATTCTGATGCATCCAAAAGGAAGAAAGAGGGCCTAGAGCTTACAGTTCCTGGGCAGACTCTATTACCAGCCATATTGGTTCACCTCTGGGGGTCTTTGTCTCTACATAGCCCATCTATATTACTAGCAGTCAGTCCCTTATCTACAAGGCCCTATGATGGAACTGAGCTACCACTCAGTCCTCAGCTGAGAACCAACAAACTCAGAGAGATGCCAAATTTGGCTGAGAATCCTCAACTTCCCTCCGAGATGTCTGCTTGAGGAGAGGTACTGGTTAGGGAAGTTGTATTTCAAGACTAGATACTTGTAATGAAGGAAAAAGTAAAGGAAAATAATAAACCTGTATCCCAATAGCACTCTGGACACAAATTTCATGTAATCTCACTGTCCTCTCCATCACTCCTGGAGTGGGTGGGGATGCAAAGTATGAACCCATTTTATAGATGAGAAAGGTGAGGTGCACAGAGGGAAGAGACTCTCTCAGGTTCTAGTGCAGGCTGCTCTGATGCAGAGTCACATGTACACTTCCTACTACCCCCACATAAAAGACAAGTGGAGGGCTGGCTTGAAAATCTGACTCCATGCTCACATTCAAATTTCTGAGTTGATGACTTTCAACAAGTCTCTTTTTCAACCTGAACTTCAATTTCTTTAAAACAAAATGTAGGTAATGATGGACTAGACTGGAGTCTCTCTGTGTGTGAAACGGAAAGAAAAAGTTTGATTGAACAATAGTCACTTTAACAACATATGAAACAAATTTCTAGTCTTTTCTCTTTATTTTTGAAGCTGGTGGATTGTCACTCACTAGATAGATGAAATGACCCCCAATAGGTTGTCATCTACAGCTCGAAAACATTGCCCTAGATGATTGATTTTCCTAGCCATCTCTCCAGAGCGACTCCTCTGATGATCTGTTACTGATGCCAAGCAAAAATCCTAGCAGCACTTCACTCTCACATCAGCTTTCTTTCTTTCCCAGTCCTATCTTCATGCCTTCCCCCTGTCCCTCAAGCTCCAGAGAACTGGCTGTTTCTCTTCTTCAAGGGCACAGCAGAATCAGAAAGGACAAGGGGTCTGCTGCACACAGTGTGGCTTTCCACCCATCACAGACCCCCCTGTTTCCACGGACTGCTTGCCAGGACATGGGCGCCTCTATTTTAACACGCTGCTGAGTAACATGACATGCTTTAAGGAGCTTGATGGCCCACGTGGGCAGCAGAAGGTCCCTTGATTGTAAATGCTGCCCATGTAACTGCTACCCGTTGTCCCTTCTCATGACGCGGCCATAAAGAACCTTATTTTAGCAGCCCCTGCCAAGAACTTAATTTTGCTCTTGTCTTGAAGAAAGGGAGGGCTCCAGTGGTCTCGGTTGGGGAGCCAGATGTGCCCTAGTCTACATTGCATGAACAGTGAATCCTGTTAGTGGGAGCAGATCTTTAACACAGTCCAGGCATCCATTGGGGAGGTGGCTGAAGAGACAGCCTCACCGCCACCCTTTCCTGCCAGGAGCTGGTGGGAGGTCAGTATACCTGACAGTTGCAGAAGTTTCTGTGGCTATGAGGTCTGCTCTGCATCCAGGTTCTGGCCCACTACCCCAGGAGAAGGTCCCACTGTGCTCAAGTATGACCTAGGGGAGTCCAGCAGGAGGTATGTGCACCTCCCCAGAGCAGCCAAAGTTGGAGGCAGGTGCAAGTCCAGCAGAGGCTCAGTTTTCAGAAAGCCAAGGAAAGACACTGGCATCAGGGAGCAGAGATGCGGGGCCAGCAAGAAATTCTGCCACGTGTGTGCCGTCCCTCTCCTGGATGAGGTGACCTCTGCCTGCTCACTTGGGTTCCACTTCACACTTCCTTTGGTTTCTCTTGTCATTTTAGGGGCTGTTTTGGTCTGGCATTGGGTTAGCACCTAGGAGAGGTGGCAAGGGGCTCTCAGGGTCCTAGCTGGCCTTCCCTCCTAGCACCTCTGAGCAGGCTCATGGCGGGCAGCACACTTGCCCTCCATTTGCAGACACCTGGAGACCACAGTCAGCTGTGAGTCAGGAATTGCCCA
This sequence comes from Uropsilus gracilis, assembly GCA_004024945.1. NCBI lineage: Eukaryota > Metazoa > Chordata > Mammalia > Eulipotyphla > Talpidae > Uropsilus > Uropsilus gracilis. The sequence goes on from PVHY01005998.1 coordinate 33,589, forward strand.
GGCCCACCGGCTCTCCCCTGAGCCAAGGGCTCAAGGTATGTGCTTATGCAAAATCATACCTAGTGTGGTCAAGACTATGGGCTTCCATGGACAGGGCAGAGACCTCCATACCCAGCAAATTCATTAGAATGTAGCGTGGACTCTTGGGCATCAGGACCTAAGAAGTCTATTGTCTGCAGCAACTGGCAAGGCAGAGGAAGACTGCCTGTGGGCTATAGCATCTGGGCACCTAACCCCCTTCTACTGTTCCCCAAGCCTCATTCCACAATCAGACCATCATTTCTTTGGGACAGACAAACCTGAACTTGAGTCCATGTTAAAATGTTCACACCTGGGGTGGCGTCACTATAATCTTATCAGTCATTTACATCTTAGAATGAATGAGTTCATCCAAATCATAGCTTAGCCTTACTGGCCATGAAAAAGGGAGAAGACATAGTCTTTGCTTTTAAGAGGCTGTGATCTAGGCCCCAGGCTCTTTCCTGAGAATGGGCATGGGAGAAGAGACACAAATATGTGAGGAGGATGAGAGAGAGTGAAGGGGCCCATTTCCCCACGCCAAGCATATCCTGTGATATATAGCCAAGGAGGCCACCACATTTCTTCCAATAGAGTATTCCTCAACCAGGAAGTTTGGCACTGGCTAATATTATGTACAAATTTTACTGATGGAACAAACTGAACTGATGAGGAGTAGAACCCAAAAGAATATGGCCCCTGGACCCGGGCTTGGGTTCCTGCTCTGCCCTTTCTTGGCAGTGACTCGATCTCTTACTCTCTGCCTCATTTTTTTCTTATCTGCCAAATGAGGAGAATAATAATAAAGCCTACATCCTAGGAACTGTTGCAACGATTAAAAGACAAGATGATGGGAGTACTTAGGACAGTGCCTGGCTGGAAGGAAGCATACGATGGACATTAGCTAGGAGACAGTAAGCCTTTTCAGCAGGAGTACCTAAATGCAAGTCTTCTCAGGGGAAACTGAGTATCAATTTTGTGGAGCTGGACCTTGGACTCACTGGGGAAAAATGGTGGTCATGGGAAATTCTGGAACCCTGATGAATGTCTGTGATCTTCAGAGACTCCTCCCTGCCTTAAACCAGGGGCTCAACTATGTCTGAGGGCAGGTTCTGTGATTCTGGCCTTGGTGAAGTTCCTGAGGGGCTCTGGATCCTTCTCCAAAATACTGTCCTGATCTCAACCATGGGGCATCTGATGGACTTGTGCTTGTCCCTGGCTCCTTTGGGGGTTGCACAAACTACAGGGCAGCACTTTACCCCCATACTAGTCTCATCTGAACACTGCTGGCTGATTCACTTGAATCATGACTTCCTCTTGCTCAATCACCTTTGCCAGGTAACTGATATACTTATTACTAGTACTCAGCACTTAGTTCACCCACAGCATGGGAGAACAATTCCCTAACCTGGCATTCACTTTGCCCCAACTGTGACCAGGTTTTCTCTTTTCTCATTGCTGTATCTATGTGATAAAACCACTGAGCTCTTGATCAAGGGTCTTTACTTCCCTTCCTGCTCTATTCTACTTGATTTTTTCCCCCTGTCTAGTCTTAAAAATACCACCTACATTTAAAAAAGACTAAAAGCTGAAAATTTATATACATGTATCAAAAATAAATGTGTGACCAACAGCATTAACATCCTCTCCCTCACAGTTTTACTCTGAGCATCCACCTTCAATCGAATGAAGCCTTGGACCGTGCCTACATTCTAGAGTTGCACTGGGTTCAGGAGAAAAAAGTGGGAACAGTGAAAGCATCAAGATTCGGTCTGTGCCTTCCAACTGCAATAATACAGGCTCAGAAGAGCAAGCAAATACTCAGACTCTGGTTGTCCTGGGCGCCACCCAGTGAGAGGTACCGTCTTAATTAAGTTCACTCTATAGGAGCTCAAAGGAGGGAGCCATTGCTCTGAGGCTGTGCAGGCAGAGAGGCTTGGTGTTGAAGGATGGAAACCTTTAAGGGTGGGCAAGTTTTAGGTAGGGAAGGGGCTGGGCACATTTTCCCTCACAGAAAAAAAAAATAAAAAAACCCAAAAACCAAAAACCTCCGTATAAACAAAGGAACAAAGAAATGACAACAGAAGCAGTGCTCAGCATCTCATTTTGGCTGGTATGATGCTTGACAGAAAGTAACTATATGTGTGAACTTGGCCATAGGCAAGGGATCAAACTATGGAACTTTTTCAATGCCAGCCTAAGGAATTTGACCTCAATTTGATAGGCAATGGGGAACCACTGAAGATATTTAGATAAAGAAGGATGGGTTGAAAATACAATTTGCCTGGTGGTGGGGTGCTTGCCACCTCCTAATCACAGAGGGAAGAAAAGTGCTTTGAAAAGAATGAAGTCCTAAATCTATTGTTTCAATTAATTGGACTTGTCTGGGTTGCTGGTTAAGGAAGATTCCTGCATGTTGTCCAGACGATAGAGATCTGGAAAGCAGGTCTCTGAGCCTTTCATTTCCCTGACTGCTCCTGGTGACTCTGATGCCCTACAGCACTGCTTCTCATGCTGCCCTGTGCACACTGACCCCTGGGCACCCATTGACATGTGGATTCTGGTTCAAGAATCCAGGGAAAGGGGCTGCATTCCAATCAGATTCTGGGTGACACGTAGGCTGCTGGTAGACAAGGAGATGAAGTTTTAGCCTAAGCCTCTATTATTGTTCTCTTTCTGGGAAATTTCTTTAAAAATTTGCTTTTCGGGATGGAGAGCAACTGGAACAGAAAGAAGAACAACAGAATGAAGAACAACAGCTCCTGCCTAATTAATCTCCGGGAGTAGAGCTAGGCCTGGGTGGAGTTAAAAGCTTCCTAAGTGTGTGCAGTGCACAGGCCACATGGAGATTCCTCTTCCCTAACTCTGGCAGGTGAGAGTCAGCTCTGCCTTGCCACAGCTGGCAAGGGCAGTCCCTTGATTCAGAACTGGAAGCAGGAGGCAGCAGGGAGGGAGGGGGAGGAAGCAGTAAGTATTGCACAGCAGTGAGGTGGGCAGCCCCAAGCCCTTTCCACTCTTGGCAACAGCCAACGCTAGGGAAGGCTCCCATGGGGTGGGACATAAGCATGGAAAATGACGGGAATACACCCACGTCCAGAGACAGCATGTGCTTTTTCCTATGTGCCCCCGGATTTTCTCAGGTCATAAAAGGGAAAGGCAAGGCAGCAGTATGCACTAGGCTGGTTCCAGGTCCCTTCCTACTGTCGCTCTATGCTGGCATATGAATCATGGGTGTTTGGGGGAGCCAAATGTACTCTCCATGGCAGGGACTCCACCAGCTGGTAGGGTGGCTTTCTCTTTGGTCTTTGACTACCTGGCCTAATCCGGGAGGTTCAAATCTCTGTCAAAGTGAATTTTTGTTCTAGATGCAATGAATACCTACTGAGTTCTCGGAGCTATTTTGAATTTTCCTGAATAATCCTGGTCCCCAGGAGAATATGCTGAACTGAACTTGTAGATGAAGAATGAACCAACTTCTCAGTTGTTGCAACGCTGAAGCCTCTGCTGGGAGGAGCATGCTAAGTGAGGGGCTGCTGGTCCCTCAAACCCTTCACTTCCAGAAAGGCTGCCCGCCAGGCCACTCAGCTACAGGATGGGAGTTTCTTGCTTGCTACCTCAGCCTGACAGACACTCTCACATCTCTGATAGTAGAGTCAGGTCCAGTCCCCCCACCCCCTTACCACTACATCTGCTGGATATTTCAGCCCTCCATGCTCTTTCTTCTCTGACTTCCCACAGCAGGCAGGGCCCTGGGTATCCATTATGTCTCTGTGTACCTTCTCTCTGCAGCTGAGATCACCAATAGAAATACACTTCCAGCCATAAATGCAATTTAAATGGTCTGGTAGTCACATACAGCAGTAAAAAGAAACAGGCAAAATTAATTTTAATATATTATAATCTAATACATCCAAGATATGATTGTTTGCAGATGTATCAATCATGAAGTATGTTACATTGTCTTGTTTGTTTGTTGATAGTAAGTTTTGGCAATCAGGTAATTTATGTGGCTACATTTTTCAGCACTGTCACATTTTGTATGCTGGAGAGCTACAGGCAACAGCATGCCTATTAAATCTGTAGACTGTACACTCTTGAAGACTGTACACTCTTGAAGGTGTCATCATCAGAGCTCAGGAACACATGGAATGGGAAAACTGCAGGAAGCCTTAGGACCAACCGACCCAACTCCTTCACTTCACAGGCACGGAAGCAGCCTGAACCCTGAGGGAGTGACTTCCTCTTGATCACAGGGAGACAACGGTTCTAGCCAGGCTGGAGTTCTAATCTCCCAAACAAGATTCAGTGATCTTTTTGTGTGCAGTGTTCTGTGTGCTGTGCTGGCTATTCTGTGTGGTCTCTTCCAAACCAAGGTCACTTGGTCAGTGCCCAATGATACCTTGGGAGGCACTCAGTGGCCACCACTGATCCATGTGACAGAGCCCTGTGTCTTGAGTGCCTCCCTTCACCTGCCCTCTCCCTCATGCCTCCAGGTTGGGGTCAAGTCAAGGAGGGACAAGGACCGGGGAAGAAAGAATGGTGGCAAGCAAGCAGGTGTGATGCCAGTTAGGCAATTCTTGGCAGCAGAAGCCGTTCCCAGAATCATGAATGCAATACTATTGCCATGACGAGGGGACCAACCTTCCAATCAGCCTGCAGGGCCTTTCTTTCCACAGTGGGTCCACATTTCCAGCTATGGAGCTGGAACTGCAGCTGACATGACATGGCACCTCCTCTTCCCAAACTCACCAAGTCAATTCACACTCTGCACCCTGGCTGCAACCTACGGAACTCTGAACAATCTTGCTCCATACTCGGAATCCTGGCACTGCCAGGCTTCTCTCTCTGGTGAACCTAGATAGCTTTGTGCCCACCTGCTAAGATGCGTGTCTTGCAAGGAACAGCTGTGTGTGCCCAAATCTATTTCAGTGACGCTTGTCATTTCACAACTTCATTAAATATAAGCTGGTGAACAGAAGGACAGAAAGAAGGGAAGCTGAAGTTTTCATGTAAATGAAGTCAACAGACTCAAAGGTGAGTCATTAAAAAAAAATGTGGTTGAAGTTGGTGGAGGTGAGATAATAAAATACTGGAAAGCAAACCAGAAACCTAGAAGGATTTTGCATTCAAACACACTTTGCTTGTGTCAAAGTTCTTGCTCTGCCTCTGTATACCCTTGTGGAAACCTCAGAAGACCTTTGTTTATGGCAATCGTTGTATACAAGAAAAAGGGTGGAGAAGCTCAAACACCAGACTCACAACCAAAAAAGGCCTTCACAGGCCTCAAACGATTAGGGAAGAAAGATACACTTACATATTCTAAATTAAAATAAAATATTTAAGTTATTCATATGCCTTTGGTTTCCAATGACTTTGGGGGTTGACTAGTTAACACAGGGTCTTATCAAGTAGATAAGTGTTCTTGGAATCAATCAGATAAGTGTTGATGGAATCAAATTTTTGCTCACTAGGGAAGTCCATGAAATACAACTGGTTTCAAATGAATGTTGAGGTTGGCAATGTATAGGTTTTGCATTTTAATATAGGGATCTTGTATTGGTCAGAGATCAGTCAGGACTAGGAACCAGAGATCAGTCAAGACTAGGAAATTTAGCCAAAAGAATTTAATGTAGACTCATGTGAGGGAGCTCATGAACAGCAGGAAGCTGGTAAAGCACTCAGAGAAATGGTGTCAACTTAGTGCCAGTTCCAGAGCCTGAATCTCAGCTGGGGTACCTGGGGGGAGCTGGAGGTACCGAGAGGACTCAACCACTGAAGAGATGCCACCTGATTTGGAGAGGGGAGATGCCTGACCTCCTCCTTCCTCCTGCCCTTCTGCCCTGAGTTAGGGGGTCTCATTGGACAAACTTAGAAGCCCTCTGGCTAGGGAGCCTGGTTGGTATAGGTGGCGGGTTGGTCTCTAGAGTGAAGAATAGAGCAGGGCAGAAAGGCCTTGGAAAGAGGTTAGCCCAGACCTCTGATAGTCCCAAAGTCCCAAAGAGAGTAACTCTGAAGGTGGAATTTTAGACACTGACTGATGACAGAGAAGTGGGCAGCAGGGAGAGCCTGTCTTCTCAGCACCTTACACTCATGCTGCAGTGTGACTGCTGTTCTAAGCAGGGCCCCCAGAAGAGGTGGTGACAGGGAACTCAGAAATGCTAGCTAGGAGGAAATACCGGGCTGCATCCGGCTTCTTACTTTTTAAGCCTTTTCAAGTTTAATAGACTTCTTACTTATCACAACCAAATTCAAAGAGCGGTTCATTTTAAACGGTCACTGCCCTTGATTTCCACTATCGTCCATCTATTGTCCCAAAGTCTGATGCTGTGGAGTCAAAGGGAAGGCAGGTAACTACTACCTGGATGATGATGCCATCTGACTGAGCGCCTCTTGCTTTTCCCCATCATGCTTTTAGTTTATGTGCAGACATTTTGGTGTCCATCAAAGTCAGGCAGCTATTGCTGGGGACAGCAGGTTGACAGAGGTATAGTGTGTTTGATTGATCTTAGAGGCTTGACTCACAACCACCAGATTTGTGTCTCAGGACAAGTCACTCTACCTCTTTGGGTGTCAGTGTCCTTGTCTATAAAATGAGGACACTGACTGGGCATCTTCTTAAAGGTTAGTTTTCATCACATAGGTTTTTGAATGGAGGCAAAGGAGGAAAGAGATATTAGGTAGAAGTTAGATTAAGTTCAGGTAGGCACTGGAAGAAATTAAAAAAAAAATCCCTGAGATGAGATTTCCCCCCTTATCAAATGACCCCCCCTTCAAAGAAGAATTCGAAGAAATAAATCCTACTTAATTGAGAGTTCTGGTTACTTGGGGGTGCACTTAATCAAGGTTTTACTGCACTTTCAATTGCGGTGAGTTACACAGTGGTTTGCATATGCAGTTACTTCTTAAGTGACTTCTGTTCCCTGACCTCATATCTGTTTCATTAAAATTGAACACTTTGAAAGGAAAAAGGGAGCATGAAGCAGAATGGTTCCACCTGGATACAGCTCTGGGGAAACAGCGGTCAAGGTGATGGAAAGCAGCGTTCAACCAGGCCCATACATTAGCTGTCCTGCCTGAAAAGCAGTAATTGTATTTTCAACCACAGTTCACATGCTTTTCAACCTGGTGAGGCATTTTTAGGTTATTCTCACTCTGGGGCAGGTAAGTTTGGTGCAAAAATCACCCCCATTCCCCTCCTAGTAGCAGCTATAATTTAAGAGATTATCTCAACACTTTCAACACACTGTGTACCAGAAATCAGGTTTTCTTGGACCCGAAGTAAAACAAAGCATCCTTAGGGGCTGCTCTGAGGCTCTGGTAAGCAGTATGCTGCCATCTCATCGAGATGGAGTAGAGGCTGCAAAGGTCCAGCCACTTGGAGATCTTCACTCTCATTTAAGCCGAGGTCTGGTGGTCTAGTGAGAGCAAGCTAGCTGAGTGTCAGTTGCAGGGCAGGGACAACAGGGGGTCTCAAAAGCTGATTATTGGGTGAAGCAGTGAACGAATAGCTGGGCCTCGCTGAGGGTCCTTCTGCAGCCCATAGCCATGGACTGGTGTCTATCTCCTACTCTTGCCTCCCCTTCAGGAGCCAAATGGGGAAAACCTGTGACCTGCAAACTGACAAACAGCTGATAACCTCTTATGTGGAACTGAGCAATGTAAAGAAAGTCACATTTCAATCAGGCAGGCAGGTAGTAATCCAAGAAATCACCAAATCTTCCTCAAAGCTGCTCTTTCTTCTGGAAACTTCTGTCACTGCTCTATAGCACCTGTAGCTCTGCCTTTATTGGAGGGTTTGGTCCAAGTTCCTATGATAGCACCCCTACCCATCTTATGGTAATTCCTTTGAATTCAAGCAGATAAATATGTTTACGTTCTTTTAGCAGGAGAAGGAAAAAGAGCTCCAATTGTGAGCACCTGATTGGAAAATCAAGACGTAGGAGGCATTTTAGAAGAGAGAGAGTGAAAGAGTGAGAGAAAGAGGGAGGGAGAGATGAATCACAGGCCTGATCTCTTAAAGACAGGTCACAAGCTGAGCTGTAACTTTTTGTAAAAGCTCTGAAATGCTAAGTTCTCTGACTGCAAATGTACTTTCTGGGAAGGATACTTAGAGTAAAAGGAAATGGGGTTCCTGATGATATCAGGGCAGCCACAGATTGCTTCCTGGGCTCTGGTATGGCTATCCTTTTTTTTCCTTTTTAATAATTATCAGGATGTGACAGGGAGATGGGCCAGCTGGATATCAGCTTGTTTGGGGGAGGGGAGCAAGGATATAGCTGTAATCATCAGGGATAACAGTGGGGAAGGGACAGTTGATGAGATGTTTTCACCTCAGGTCAAAAGTCTAAAACTCAACATAGTGACAAAGCTTATGAATGCTGCTGTCCCATTTTGAGTGGAATGTGAAGCAATTTACCTTGATGATCCTGATCCCCGGGATCTGCTTTTTGGTGGTTATCAAAGTCTGTTTGGGGGTCTAAGTTATTTCTCTACTGAATTGTAAGTTCCTAAAGGGGAATGTGAATTGTATTTATTTTGGGATCTTTGAGCCTCCCACTATGGCACCATTATTGCTGTGTCTTTCCCACGATGGTCTCAACCACATCAGCCATGTGCAGCAAATACACAGATCAGATAGGAAGGAGACTCCTTTTGAAGTGTCTCTCTAGCTCTTGATGACTCATTTCTCCTGAAAACTCTCACCTCATAGGGCTTGCCTAGTTATTAAGGAACCCTGCACATGGATGATAGCTGATTGGCCAAACATGGATAAACTGACTAAGCTAGACTAGCCTACACTCTCTACCTAGATTTGATCATATAACATGGATTTTAATGACTGTCCTCTATCATGTGCAAGAAAAATGAAAAACAGCTGATCTGCAGAGGAAAGGATTAACCAGTATATAGAGAGATGCCAAGAAAACATATGGCCCAAAAAGATAGACAAATATTGCAGGAATAACTGGTTGCTTTTCTAGTTTCTAGTCTCTCATGAGATCTGTCTGCAGTGTTTTCACTCATGCTATACCCTGTATCTTTATAATAAACAATAACTTTAGTTTAAGATAGCTAGAGTTGGTTTCTTCACTTGTAATCAAAAGAATTTTCCAGTACAGGGTTATCATCCTGCCTTTGGCAGCAGGCTTACTAATCTGAGGCTTCCTGGTAAACCTCAGAGATCATCACCTGAAAATTATTACCATTTGAAACATGCAACGTAGGTGAGATTTAAAAAGCACTGGCACAAATAAACAAATCTCCAAAACCACCGGTTAGTCCAAAGTCTCTCACAGGTTCAGGTACCAAAAACAGTACCAGGCGGGATTAGGGGGGGGATTGCCCCAGTCTGACGAGGTCTTCTGAGCATGGGCTTGAACACTGCAAGGCAGAGCTAGATGGAATGGCCTGCAGGCATGAGGGAGGACAAGGTGCTACCTGGTACATGAACCCAGTGTTCTCGCCACGGTCTTTTTAATCATATATTCCTAGGGTTTTAGGAAACATTTTTGTTACCATTCTTCAGGATGCTCTAGAAAGAATCACTTAGGAAGGGGGTGCCAGCCAGAGTGAAAAGTTGGACTCCTTCAGAGCCAGCATGTTTGCTCTTGCACTGCTTTCCAGTTCCCCATGGGACTTGGGAGAAAATCCAATGATTCCGCGTGGTCTATGTTTCCAAGCCTGGCCTTGTCACCAGAGCTGTCTCTCTAGTGAGTCTTGTGCTCTGGCTTCCCGGAATCCACACCACCTTTTGTTAGCTACAAATTCTGATTTCTTTTTTGTGGATTCCCAGTCACCATTTTGGTCCATGTGGTGTGGGAAGGATTCCATAGATAGTGCCAAGATGAAGCATGTGACAAGGCATAAGTCAGTGACTTGAGTTCTGTGCTCTGGCTTGACCAGGACAGAACATGTGACTTAAGACGACCAACTAGGCTCCATCAAGGAAAATCCCAAGGTTTTGTCTTTCACATCCTGCAAGAGATGATTTCTTGTTCCTACTGAGCTTGAATTGGAGATGCTAGGAGGTTGTTCCTGCTGCTACCATCTTGCAAGTTAAGAATGAAGTCAATTCATCCAGAAAGCAGAGCGGGGAGACAGACACATCCAGTCCTGAGTTTGCTGACTTGGGTGCAGTGGTAGCTGAAGCTGATTGTAGGGTAAAAGAGTCAGGCCTTTTCCTCCATAATCAGCGCCTGTGGTATTTCGCCCTCCCCATGATTGTGCGGTCCAGTGGCTGTGTTCCTGTGTATGTGTGCACACCTGGGCCTAGGAGTGAGGGGATAAAAGAGCACAAAGAGCACACACAAAAGCACTAAAGCACAAGAGGAGAGAGCAGGAGAGAATGAGAAAGAGTATGAAGATTCCTTGGTGGGGGGTGGAGAAGGGAGGGGGGTGGGGAGGACGTGTCTGCCTCCCAGCCCACCTCCCTCCAGGGACCTGGCCCTGTCCTGCCCAGTGTGTCTGTTTAACTATGAAAATCAGTAAAGAACCTATGCAGATTGGTGAGTCTGATGCCTGTGCATTATTTTTGGCATCATGGACAGGCTGCTTACAGTACACTGACCCTGCCATGGGTCATTGCTTTACATGGCAAATGCATATTCTAATTTGCTTAAGCCAGTTCCAGTTGGGATTTCTCTCATTTGCATCCAAAAAAAAATTCTATTATGCTCTGCCTTGCTTACTTCTTCAATAAAATGGGATTCATAACACCTGTCCTTTGCACAGGACTTTGCTAGGAATATCTGTCTGTGAAATGCATGTCCTAGCAGTAAATGACACTTCTTAGATAAGTGGGCTTAGGAAGGGGCATCAAATACTGTAAAAAAAAAGTGTTGAATATGTTGTCCCATCTTTCATATAATTTGTCCCACTGCAATGCTGCACAGATAAGGTGCATTATTAATAAATAATGGCCAAGCGTTCAATGTTGTTGAAAGAACATACTTCTAATGCCTTACCACTGACCTGTCAATCTCTCCAACACCAAATGAAATCAGCCCAAGGAGGTACAGTTTGTGGAGAGCATTTAATGGACTTGCACTCACACTTTGCAATACCATCCAACACTCCCACTCGGCACACACACACCTTTGAAACTCCCAGGCCTGTTCTGCAAGGAAGCTGGGAAAGGTGATGGGATGAGAGATCCCTTTTGGCAAGTTTGGTAATTGTGATTCCTGAAAATGTACTGGTGGGGTGCAGCTTCCAACCATCCCTCCTGCTAACTGGGTCAGGGAGCCCCAGCTGGTGCTGAATAGGCCCCACTGATAAGAGCAGTTATCAACCTCCAATCTCAGGCAGCTGGCCGCCTCCCTCCCCTCCCCCCAACCGGGACAGGTACAAGGGCTCCTTTAATGGCTTCAATTGTCCAAATATCATTCATCACTTCAGACAGGCCCAATAAAAGACAAAAGGGCCCCCCTCCCATACTTACTTTTGGAAACAATTCACTTTCAAATCATTGATATCTCCTTTAACCTGTGAGCTACAATCTTCTAAGGTTCCTCCTTGGTAGCCTGACCCCAAAACCCCTGCTGGAATGGAGTACTCACACCCCCTTTCCTTTGGCAACTGGAAACTCTCGATTTGTGCTTCCCTTCTCTCCCCTTCCATCTGCAGCACCCCTCCTCCTGGACATTTGGTGTGGGGGAGTTGGCTGCATTCTCCCCGGCTTTTCTCATCAAGCACTCCCTTTTTTACTTTTTCTCCGTTGTCAGCAGATTGGGATTGGAAATAATTTACTTGGAAGTAGGTGATTCTACAGTTCAGCCTGCATGCTTGACAATTAACTAAATAAACTGCATGGGGTCACTTGAAGTAACGATGCACAGACTTCGCTGTCACAGGCAAAAGTCAAAACCCCTTTGCACGTAGGACCTCCCCCATGGGGTGAGGAGGAGGCTGGTTCTGAGGGAGGGAAATTCTAGGCATCTTATTATTCACCCGCTCCCTTTCCAGTTGTGACCTTAAGAGTACTCTTAACCTTCCTCCTCCAGCTTGCTAATGGGGAAATAAATCTTGGGAGAGTATCTTAAATTCTTTTTTATCACAGACTGTATCACCGAGATAATAAGACCAGCCTTCAGAGTAACCATTAAGCCACAGAAGGTGTGGTCATCATTTATGATTTTTTTAGCCTTAATTGCTAGACAGACACTTTAAGTGGGAAGTCTGTCTAATGAGCCCAGTCATTAAAACATCAAAAACTGTTATCTGGGGTTTCTATTTTAGTTAGACATTACATTATTTTAATAAGGGGGCTGCATTTCTTGTCACTTGGTTTGGTAATGGAGGCTGAAGCAACCCCCTGGGGGCTGGGGGAGGGAAGGCAGGCTTGCCTCTGGAAAACAAGGTCGCAAATCAAGCCTGAGTCTTGGAAGGGGGATGCAGACCAGCAAATCTGGGAACCTGCTCTGGAGGAGGGCCCTCCTATTGGGGTAGTGGGGATCCAGAACTGCCATCCTAGGCAGGAACAGGGGACAGCAGGCCCAGGGCTCTTCTGAGAGCTTTCTGATATTTGAGAGCTTTCTGATATGCCCCTGGCCCTTCGGACAGTGTCTATGGCCTGAGGGACCTTCCCGCCTAGATGCTTGCTCAAGATTGCGATGATCACTGTTAGTTTTATTGATCTGGTCCAGGATTGGCCAATGGAAATACACCATCAACCATAAATGTGGGCCATGTGTGTAATTTTAACTGTTCTTGTGGCCACATTTAAAAAGCAGAAATAAACAAGTTAAACAAGTAGATTTAATGCGAACAACATATTTAAGCCAATCTATCCAAAATATTAGCCATTCAACATGTAATACATATTTTTTAAATGGTTACTGAGCTGTTTCTCATCTTTCTTCACCTATGAATTCTCACTGACAGCACCTCTCCGTTTGGCTGAACCAGCCGCATGAGGGTGAGGATGTCAGAAACAGCACGTTTAGGCTTTGATTTTCCAAGCAGCTAATGTACTATTCAAGCAGTCAACATCTATTCGTTTTTTTAACTCTCCCCCAAACTCCATCAAGTAGATGTTACAATTATGCCTATTGTGTAAGTGTGAAACTGAGGCAGGAGAGGTTAAGTGACTTGCTCTCAGTCTCAGAGCTTGTGAGCATCACCATCCAAGTGGAGCACATTGTTGTTAAGTGCCCAGCCATCTCGCCCTCACTCATTCTAGGGTCAGCTGAGTCTCAGTGACCTGACAAAAATGCTGATGAATTCCCCCCAAATCCAGCCACCTGGGAGCAGCTGGCTCCCTTCCTGTGAGTGAATGGTACCCCTAGCTATGGAAGGCCCAGGTTGCCTCCAGCTGCTGGCTGGGGGATGTGTTGACTACAAGATCCTCCTCAGATAGGGAACCTGCCAATATGTCATCTTTTTTTGAAAAAAGAAAGAGGAAAAAGTAAAATAAGAAATTAACCTTAAAAAGATAGTCTCTAAAAAAACAAGTGATTAAAAAAACCTTTTTGATGTGGACAACTTCTAATGTTGTGGCTCTGACAGAGATGCTACACTAGATAACAGGACACTGTTTTCACAGCCATCACCTCATCACAATGATGCACATCAACATTAAAAGCACACACACTCAATCCAGTAGATACTCAATAAATACCAGCTGGAAGAATGAACTTAGTTTTCCTAGAGAAAGTAATAGCAGAAATTATCCATGGTCACTATTTTATCAGAGACACAAGTGAACAGAAACAAGAGCTAGACAGGATGACCTAAGTAGACTGAGGGCTGCATGGAAGGAGAGCAGTGTGTCTGGGGTGGGGTGGGCATGAAGACAGACAGGGAAGAACTCAGGCCCATAAGAACATCTCATGCATAGCTCACACAGTAAAGCACCATCAAGAAATCTGCAAAAAAGACATCAAAAGAGGGGTAGGGTAAGAAGGGATGCTGGTCTTTCAAAAGGCAGTTGTCATCCATAGCACCTTTGTTTGATCAGAATCCAATTCAACCAACTCCACTTACAAAGAAGAAAGGAAAGACAGTTGACTTTAACAATGATCCAACTCCCTGCACAGCTAAAAATCCATGCCTAGGAATCTTCCTTAGTTATGGTTGTTCCTTCCTAGCCACAGCTTCTATGCCCTTCGGTCCGATCAGCTGACATCCTTGGTTGGATAAATCTGTGGATGTAAGACCCAGGAAAGAAAACACCCAATGTTGTTCCAAAGTTACCTGTATAGCAGGGAGGACCAGGCAACATGTACTGTAGAAGAAAATGTGCTCTCTAAAGGTCACCGGCCCAAGATTCCCAAAGTTCAGAAAAGCACATTCTCAGAAAGAGAAACGAGAGGTCAGGCCTGGGAAGGCAACAATTCTCAGAAAAAGCAACAAAGAAGTCATCAGCTGCTAAGGCCTTTGACAAAGAGGGAAGGTTCAGGATCACTGAGTTAAAGGAAGAGAAGGTTGAGATACAAATTAACATGGACCCGCTGACCTAGAGAAGCACATAGACCCTCGCATGGGAAAACCACATGACCCAGTTTGAACCCAGCTGGGACAACTCCCTCGCTCCCAGGTCTTGGCTAACTTCTTTATCTTTCAGTCTTGCTTCCTTTATCTATAAAACAGGGCTGTACATGATAACTGCCTTGGCAAGTTGGACAAATTGGTAAAAAGATACATCACGAAGAGCTACCACATGACCAAGCACTTCAACTCCTAGGAATATACACAGAAGAAAGGAAACATCCAGCCATATAAAAACCTGAACATGAGCATTCATAGCTCTACACTAGTCACCGTAGTCCCAAAGTGGAAACTTCCTCAATGCCCACCATGTGACGAATGAAGTGCAAAATGTGGTAGATCCGTACTGTGGAATGTTATGGCAATAAAAAGGAAAGAAATATGGGTACATGTTACAACCAGGATGAATCCCAAAAACATGCTAAGTGAAAAAGTCAGTCACAAAGGATCATATATTATATGATTTCATTTTTATGAAATATCCAGAATAGGCAAATTTACAGAGATAGAATATACATTAGGGACTGCAGGGAGAAATGGGGAGTGACTACTAATGGTATTTTACATATACCTGGCATATTGAAAGTATTTGGAAATTGTTAGCTGCAATAGAAGATCCTATCTATTTATTTGCATGAGACTGTAAGAGAATCGAGCAAGGTGAGATCTAAGTATCCTATGTCAGTCTTCCAACAGCAAGTTTCAGGTTTTCCTGGGTGGTCCATTCCCCCAGAGGGACATGAGGGCTACAAAGAACAGGGTGTCAGCTCAGCAGGGTGTGGGTGCAGTGTGCAATACCAGGGCACACCTGCAGAGCCTCCCAGGCCCTGGGCAGGCAAGCCCTGCAGTGCTGGGCGGCTGGGTGTGAGCCTTATATAAGAAGAGCCCACGCCCAGTTGTCTCAGGAGAATCAGCCTTGACCTCTGCTAAAGCCACACTGCCACTGGGCTTGTAGGCAGCACCCTGATCAATGTCTCTACAGTCTTGCAGGGTGATGCCAGACATGTCCAGAGTATCTCCTCTTCATCTCTGTCTTCTCCTGAAAAGATAAACCCTTCCCCTGGCTTCCAACGCTGCAGATGTATGAAGAGCCTGGAGAGGGATTTAGAAGATGGGCAACCTTTGCTCCCATGCCCACTTTACACAGCAGAGTGACAGCAGGTCTGTGGGAAGGTGTTGCTGAGGGTTGTTTTTTGTCACCCTACACATGGTGCTAGTACATGTTGACAAACTGAATAAGTCAGTGAATAAGCCAGTGCTTGGCAAAGAATCTTATGCTTCTCAGTCGGGGCATTATTGCATCATAGGTACACAGTGGGCCTGCATGGGCCTTGCCAGACATTGGGGACCATGGCCTGACCCACTTAATACTGGAGGTGCCCTAGTGAGACAACCTGAATCAGCCCTTTGCAAGCATTTCTGAAGTGTACCTAGCGCAAGAGTGGGAAGGTACTGTCTCTGGTGGTCTCCAGGGACTCTTATAGCACTGATCAGTGCTGTGCTGGTGAAGGGTTAACAAATGGGTCTCTAGGAAAAGAGCCTGGCTGTCCCCCTTCCCAGGCTGTGCTGATTTCCACAGAGTAAATATTCCTACCTTGCTGATTTAAAGTATGCCTGCTTTGAACAACTGGTTCATAAAATTCCTGAAATTTAAGAGCCAGCTGTTGCCTGCCCTAGTTGGCACAGGCTGGTGCTCAGCACAACCCTGCCCGCACCATGCATCTCATATACCTCTAGTGCTATTTTTGAAAATGCACTGAATTGAGAAGACTACTGGAATAGTAATAATCTTGGTAATGGTAATAATCTTGAGTCAAATACTACAACTAATAAAAATCTTGATAGTATCTTAAAACCCGAACCAGGCTATGGAAACATTTCTCTGAATGGCTGTGTGTACGCCAGGCAGGCTTGCGGCTAGAACCGTAGCTGGAAGCTCACTTCTTCTGGACTCCACCTTGGCTTCATGGCTGTCCTCACCCTGCTCTAGGAGGGGCTGGAGCTTTCTGGCTCTGGCTCCTCCCTCCAAACCTTTCCCTATCAGCCAGAGGAATCCTCTTCTCTTCCCAGTTGTCACAGAAAGCCCCTGCCAGGCCAGCTCTTTTCCCCACACATGCTGCAGACTTACAGCATGCCCCTTCTTCCCAGGGGTACTTGTATTTTCAAAAGGGGTGACGAAAGGAAGAGGACAATGCTTACGCCAAAGAATCCCAGACTGGCAAGGCTAGCAGAGAAGAGATGGCAGGTGTAACATGAAACAAGGGGTACAAACCCTGACATAAGGAGGGAGGGGGAGTGAAGGGGGTATGGGAAGATGGTACAAGTAAGAAATTAAAAACTAAAGGAAAAGTATATGTAGAGCTATCTCCCAGGTGGGGGGAGGGGCAGGGGCAAGGAGGAGGTATGGAGGGAGAGTTATGGAGGGGCAGGTGGGAGGTACCTTTGGGAGAAAAGGTTTGTTGTGGGAAAAATTTGTTCCCTCTTCTGATTGTGCAGATGCTTTCAATCTCTATCAAACTGAACTCTTTCAACATCAGCAGTTATTGAATGTCAATGACACTGCAATAAAGTTGCTGCCAAAATACCTCCAGGCAAACTGTGGGGATGGTATGGACTCAACCAAGAGACTCAACACTTGACATGGAACCATTAGGTGCAGGGAAGGACCAAAGAAGGGTTTCTGGAGCAGGGTGGGATGGGGATGGTGGGTAGGACCTCTCTGGCTTCTTGCCTCCAAACTTCAGGAATTGCTGGGGCCCAGGGAGGGGTGAAGAGAGGAGGGGAGGAAATGGTTACATAAGTGACCCAGCAAGCGTCAGACTGCCCGGAATTGTCTGTTTGTGAGGATGAAGGTGATATAATTGGAATCAGAGCCTCAGCTGAACCAGGAAACAGTGGAGATTTAAATACCAGGATGCAAAGTTTACCAAAGGGATAGGAGAGAGGGAGAGGAGGAGGGAGGGGAGGTGGAGAATGTGGGAGAGAGCTGTGGAACAAGAAAGGTGGAGGAGGGGTCGGGAGAAGGAGGAAGGGAGGAGGTGGGTGAAGGTGAAGAAGCAGAGGAGGAGGAGGGGAGAAGGAAGGGGAGGAAGGTGGGGGAAGACTGAGGAGCAGTGGGGTGAATAGCTGAGGAAGAGAGAGAGGAGGGAAAGGGGTAGGAAAGGGCAGAGAAGGAGGGGAGAAGAGGAAGGGGGAGTAAAGAGAGGAGGAGGAGAATGAAGAGGGCGGGCAGAGGGCTGAGAAGCAGTAGGAAAGTGCTGACACAGCAAGGCCAGGAGCAGCCTCACAGAGGCTCCCTGAGATCCCTGCAGGCCGTCAACACCTTTCAGCCTTCAGAGGGAAAGGGGGGGGCTGAGAGATGTTTTTTGAGATAAGAACAACTATGTGTGTGGAGACTGGAGGATAGGCCAGAGACTGGGTCATCCTTCTGGTGCTCCTGAGAGCAAGCCACAGCTCACTGACAGGGGATCCTACATGTACAGGGTCCTCTCAACCCGTGGGTTTTTTTTTTTCTCTCCCAAATAACAGAGTCTAGGAGCAGCCCAGGAGCTCAGGCAGGAGCTTGCTCAGGCATGGAGATAGAGTTTTGTGGGTAACTCCACAGGTGACCAGTGAAGCGAAGGCAAGTCACCTGCGAACAGTAGCGCCAGGGAATAGCTGTAGAAGGGGCTGGTAGAGCTTAGCCTCCACCTCCTTCCTCTCAAAGGGACTTCAGATATTCCAGGGCTTGCTTTTATGCTCAAATGTCACTTCTTCCTCCTCTCCTTACAAAGACAACCCCCCCCCATATTTGTCAGAGCTCATCCAATTCCATCTTTCAAAATCCTCCCTTTGTATGGTATCCAGGCTGATAGTGAAGTTACATGCTAACGTGATAGGTGTCTGGCTCCAGAGGCTTTGCAGCTGAGATGAGTGGGGTGCCCTTAGGGGTGGGACACCCAGGAACAGTAGCAGCAGGCTGATATGGGGGGGACTGCAAGACACTAAGGGTTTACGCAGGGGAAATCTAGAGTAGAAAAGTGGGCTGTAGGAAGTAGTGGGGAGGAGCCTTGCATGCTGAGCTACATGCTCAGGCTGGGGCGCCATGGCAGGTGGCAGGACCAGGACAGGGAAGGAAACACTTTTCCAGCCTGAGAACTAGGAAGGGGGGAGGCACAGGGAAAGGCAGAGCTGCACAGGCCATAGGGTTCCTCTCCTCTGTGGTCCCCTACAGTTGGGGAAGCAGGCTCAGAGTGAGGCAGGACTAGCCCACAGAGAACCTGGTAAGATGGACCAGGACCCCTGCCCCTGACTCCATGCCTGAGGGCTCTTTGTGCCAGGACCAACACTCATGCAGGAACAGGGCTATGGGTGGGAGGTTAGCAGCAGCAAAGTAAGGAAGCACTCAGAGAGAGATGTCAGGCGAACATTCACATTGATACTTGGGGGAAATTGAGGTATGGTGTTTTCATGAACCATATTTATGGAGACCTTCAGTGTGATCCAGGCATTGAAGCGGCCCAGTTCAGACCTCGAGCTCCTTGGGCAAGGCCTCTCATGTGCTTTTGCCCCATGCCATGCCCTGTTCTCAGTGAGTGTGAACTCACCGTTGCCAAGGATAGGGAATCATTTAAATTGCTGCATGTCCCTAGAACTCTGTACAAACATGGCAAGAGGGAGATCCTGGGGAAGGAGGTTGTAAGCTATGGATGGACAAAACCCTGACAAGAGACATTTCTTAGAAAGTTCTGGAGCACACAGTGTGGGTCAAGGTGAGGGAAGGTTGTTCACAGCAATGGCCTTTGGAGGCTCTGCAAGGGCCTCAGAGCAGAGGAGGCTGTTGAGTGGAGGTGCAGGGAGATAGCAGGGGGAAGGGAAGGCCAGGCCTACAGCCCATGAACTAAGAGATACCTACCAACCAGCTGTGCCCCACCTTTGGTGTTTTAATTTTGAACATCTGAAGTGTACATTCCCACAGGGAAGTCCCCTTTCCCTTTCTAGATCTAGAAAGTTCTAGGGGTGACTTGTGCCATTAGAGATGCTGCTTATACACAATTTACAGTTTAAAAATGCATATGCAGATGAGCAAGAGAGCAGGACACAGACTTGTAAACAGTGCAACCATCACTGTGCTGCATCAAACACACTCACTAACAGTGCATGGGAGCTGGGAGGAGTGAAAGGAGGACCAAATGATGAAGGAGCTCATCTGACCGGGTGCAGATTTAGGTGGAGGAGGAGAGGGAGGGAGACTGTGGATGTATATTTTCTGGATGTTCTATTCCCAGCATGTGTGACTGGTGTAACAGTTACAAATACATGTCATTTATTAAAAGGAGAAAAAAGATTATATGTTTTTAAAAAGAACTAGAGCCACCTCCTTGCCTTCTTGTCTCTAATGATTCGACAACAAGCAGCCACTCTGTGCACAAACATTCTCCATCTCACCCCCAAATACTGGGGAACTGCCTGCCTCCCATTCCCTGGATGGTCCTATGGCTCCACGAGCAATAGGGAGGGACCTCAGGGAAAACTGTGGTGCTGAAGGAGCATGGAATTGTGGGGCTTCGGTATAGATAAAGAGATATGCCTTTGATAAAGGAACACCTTTATCTATTCTCATCAGTCTCTGGCACACCAGAGATGGTTACTGGCAAGTCTCTTATCTATGACAGCAGCCCCCTAACCTCCTAGGAATGTCCCACTGAAGAGACATGCCCCTGAAAGATTAAAGGGTTTACCCCCAAAGGTATTTTTCCTGTCAGGTAATGAATCCCCCATCCTCCTACCCTATGTGCTACATACCATGGGATCCTGGTTTTTTTCCCCTTCCTTATTGCTTTCTTGTAATCATTCCTTATCAGGGCATATAAGGTGGTACCAAGCTCATAATAAATTGACTTGGTTCATGCTCACCAGTTCCGATTTGTGAGTTTGCCTCTCAGATCGTTATCAATCTCTTTTGTCCATTCTTTGTTCCCACACAAGGCTCCCAACATAGAATATCACATTCCCAAGGAAATGAGACTGGAGGGATGACCCCATTTCACAGATGGGGAAACTGAGGCACAGAACAGTTGAGTGACTTCACTATAGACCCATCGCATGGTAATTGTGGGAGTAACCATGGATCCTTAACTTTAGTTCATTCATCCTTTCTGTTCTACTCACTGCTTTACTGAATTGACTGCTAGCATTATCATAACCACCACCATCACCACCATCAACAAAGGCAAAATATTGTCTTTCTGGACAAGAGTATTTTTTTCAGTCTTTTACACACAGTCTTGGGGTCCTTTGTGGGCCCATGCCACACCAACCAGAGGGTGGGTGCACCAAGATTTCTTTGACTGTCTCTGTGCATGCTGGCCACACCCACTGTCCTGTCCCTTGCCCTGGTTGGAAAAATAGAACTCTGGAAGCCTCTCCTTGGCTGGCGCTGCTTATCCAGCCCGCACTGCGTTTTCAAGAGGCATGCTCTTTAGGGAGCTAATTACCTAATTAGTGCATCCAGAGGAAGGCTTAAGTTATGAGGCTGATAATAAGGCAAAACCCATGAAACAATTGTGCTAGGCGGCACCTTGCTGTCAGCCTCGTTGCCTGCGTCAAATTATTAATTACGATTCTTAATCACTCCTTTTCCCGTCAGAACCCCTGAGATTTAATTCGCTTCTTCATTTGGCCTTCCTAGAATACAGGATTCTGAAGGCCTTTTTTCTCCAGGGCCATGGGGAGAATGGAGTCAAGCAGTCGTCCTTTCTCCCAGGTTTGAGTGCATCTGCAGCGCAGCAGAAATGGCAGCCAGGGCCTTGAGAGGGTGAGCTCCTGAGCTCGGACAGGAGGGCCCCAGCAGCAGTCCAGAGGGGGGGGGGGTTCTAGTCCTGGGAAGGGGGGAAGGCTGGGAGGGGCAGTCTGATGGGGCTGTGGGGCTGACAAGAAATCAGGCTTTGTTCCATTGCTCCCGTGGACAGAACAAGGATTGATAAATACATTGTGTGGAGGTTGCATTTGGTTTTCACATAACTTTCTGACAATTTGAGCTATGCTGCGAACAGTGGGGGCTATCTGGGGTACAAACCCACCTCCAATAGTTGGGGACGTCTGATAGCTGCTAGATCCCCAAACTTTGAGGGGTGAGAGGATCCTTCTCTGTTCTATGCCTTTCCATCCTGACTGCAGGTATCTGGGTCTGTCTCTCCCACCCCCACCCCAGAGCCAAGGCTATGCTTAACACAGGCTTGTGCCCCAGCACCTAGGAAGGGGCCTCAATAATGTTTGAGGATTTGAGTCAGGTCAAAAAAGAAAAAAAACGTCCAGATTCAATGCATCCTATATGTTCACAATGGAAACAACATGGAATATCAGAGGGAATGGCAGTGGGTGAAAAGGGTGGGAAGTTAGTTCTCATGCTTTAACTCTTTTTCAAATTGTTTCTTTTTACCTGCTAACTAGCGGATGCACCTGTGCACCAGCTAAACACATGACCCCTGCCAGACCTCAGCAGTAAGAGCGAATGCAGAATTTGTGAAATTCACCATTGCCTTCAAAAGTTTGAAGCTAATATGAAATTTTAAAAAGGGTTCTCTGGTACTGGCTTTCCAAATCTTCAAGGTGAGCTACTGGTCAGGACTGAAGGGTCCTGCAGTCCAGGGGAAGGGGCAGGAGGGGGCAGCCCTGGGTGGGGGTTCGAAGAAAAAAGGTGTAGGAGGGGTAGTCTGTTTAAACTCAGATGGAACAGGCGATGTGGTGGCTGCAGAGGCAGCTTCACCATGACAATGCTGAGTTGGGGGCCTATCCTTGTGGGGGCCTGCCCATGATTACTCATTTTTAGAGCTTAAATTTGTAAAATCAAATCAACACACACACACACACACACACACACACACACACACACACACACACATATTCATTGTCAACCGAGGGAAAAAAAACAGGAAGCATAAATACACAACTTTTGGTAAATGAAGTCTGGAGGAAGTGGGCTGGTTGTAGGCACATGGCCCAGTGGGGTCTTCACAGCCAACCCTTCCACCGCCTCCCCTTGGTTATCAAGCAGCCTATTTCCCCGGGCAGCCTCATGGATGGTGGATGGGGGCACAGTTGTCACTGGAGCAGCAAAATTCATTGTTACCCACACGTACGGGGCTGAGTTTACCTCTGCAGCAGCCAGAAAGCAACTTGAGAAGAAATGTGTGCGGAGGACTGGGTTGAGGACAAGATGAGTTCACGGTCTACATGTTTCATTTCTGAGATTCCAGAAGAAACACTAGACCTGTGACTTTCCCCTGGATGTTGAGTCAAATGACAGAGGCCACCCTCTAGGTCAGGAGGTAATTGTCTGGCCCTTGCCTCCTGTAGGCCGACTGGGCAGTAAGAGGCCTAGGAAAGGACACTATTTTGAGGCCAGCTTCTCTTTTCAGCCCTTGGGGCACAGGAAAATAGGAACTGTCAGGTGCAAAGTCAGCTCTGGTCTCCAGTCTCTTCTGAGCTTGCTGCTATCATCTGTCACGGTCATCTTCAATCTCTAAGTTAGTTGCACAAGGGTCAGCCAGGTGCTGACCTTCCTAGGGCTCCCTTGGCTTGTTTCTTCTGTGCCAGAGCCTCTTCTAATCCAGAGCTTCAGAGGTTACTGCTCTGACCCCACATCTCTGTGCTGACTGTCCTTGCCATGGCTTACCTAGACCTTAGCCCTCTGTGGGCACTGCCCTCAACCGGCCCGTCTTTTTTTTTTTTTTTTTTTGAGACTAGGACTTTCTATGTTGCCCAGGTTCTGCAGACTCACTCAAGCAACCCCCAGCTTCAGCCTCCCAGGTAGCTTGGATTACAGGCACCCGCCATGGCACCCAGCTGCTTTTTCGAGACCAGGTCTTGCTATGTTGCCCAGTGTAGTCTCGAACCCATGAACTCAAACAACTCCAAGCTTCTTGCCTCCCAACACTTGGACAACAGACACATGCTACCATGCCTAGCTGGTTCCGGCTCATCTTTAGAGCAAGTCCTTTCTGAGCCCATTGTTCTCCTCTGTCTGCACAGTGCAAGTCTGGCCCCTGTATTGCCATTACACAGTGAGCCTAACAGAGCTGGGTGGATGACAGCAAGCCCGTGTTCCCCATGTGGGAGCCTTCGCCCCACATCTCCTTTGCTGTTGTCCACAGTGTGCCCATCCTGCCTGTCAAGGGAGCCCATTCATTCACACTAGGCCAAGAAGCCCAGGAGAGCCCTTTCTGCTTCCTAGCTCATCGGCCTCTGTTGTGAGCCCTTCACTAAGGGTGGAGAGGTTCAGAGGTGAGGACAGGGTATAATCTACAGCACAAAATGGTGCTCCTTTTATCAAGAGTACAAACATCTGAAGAGGTGTGAAGCTATACCTCTGAATTATAAAGTGTTAGAAACTACATTTAACCCAATTAAAAAAACACAATTAAAAAAAAAAGTTGCCCATCACAATCCCACAGTTCCCAAACAGGGCTAGGAGGGGAGCCCCAAAGAGGTGTGGCCTTTCTCCCAGAGATTCAGCCCAGATGAACACACCCCTGCCTATGGTTTCCCATGGGCCACTGTCTCTGCCAGCACTGGCAGATTCTTCTTCCATTCTGGGTGCCTCCAAATTCCCTCCCAGTAGGCATCTCCTTATCTGTCCTTTACCACACTGCCTGGGATTTCGTATCAGAGAAATAAATAACACCTATCTTGTCAAAACTTCACTTTAATCATGACACTCCCTGGCTCAAACAACTTCAGTGTCCTCTGTCACCTCCTTGATTTAGTTCCTCATTCACTCCCAAACAGTGAGCCCTCAGCCGGTCTGAAGCCATGTTGTGCTATGCTGGGCACTAGAGTACATGGAATCTAAGAAAACACCGTCACACACTTCAACCTGTCCTCCAAACCCTCCAGGCCCTACACCCAGAGACTCACATTTCTGGCTGGATCCTGTCTCCCCTATAGATACCTCCTACTTCAGTCAATCTTGGGCACTAGCTTTCTGGGACACCAGAGCAATTGTGTGTCTGCTTCTGTCATGCCTCTTCTGTTGCTGCCGAGGTCCTTCAAAGTCCTTCAAGGCAGCACTTCCTCTAGTAAGTCCTCCTGGTCAACCCCACCAGAAGCCTTGTGTCTGGACAGAGAATACACTTGGCCTGCACCACTCAGTCCATCTAATTCTCCTGTCCTGTCGTGAGAGCTGGTCTAACTGCACAAGAGGGTCTCATGTTCCTTCAGGGCTCAAGGAGGCTCTACTTTCTAATTGTCCTGCACCTCCATGGTACTTAGCACACTTAACCAAAGTTATAACCAAGTTTGACTCTCTGAAGTTTCCAGGGGGACAATGGTCTGCAGATCAGGTAGGAATGTGAATGCTGCCAACTGCCTCCCAAGATACAACTGCAGGTGAATTTTCAAGCAAATGAGACTAGAGCAGAACACAACAGACCCTCCACAGACTAAGCAGGTTTTTGGCAATTTATAAACCAGACATTATCTGAATGTAGATTATTCAAGGGTATCTTGCGGGCAGGACTGACGAGGCCCACGGTGAGGTCAGTAAACAGAAGGTAATGGAGAGGGATGAATGAGTGTGAGTTAACTGATATGAGGCAGCCCTCATGGTCTTCAGCGGCTCAGTGAAGGGTCAGTTAATCTCTGTCCCTCAACTTCTGCTCTACTCAAATGCACCCTGCTATGAAGATTAAGAGGATGGGGGAGTTGAGGGAGATCTGAGGGTTCAAAGCCTAGCTCGTTGGGTCACTTGCCTGCTGTGTGATGGTTGGCAGATTACTTGACCACTCTGGCCTTGATTTATTATAGACTGAAAATAATCAACAGTCCTCACTAGAAGGTTGTGAAGATCCAACAAGTTAATGCAGGTGAAGCATTTCAAAGGGGCCTGGGCCCTTATATATCTGGAATCACTGGCAGCTCTTGTCACTGCACAGCCAACTAATTTCACTTCACAAACACTGAACAGTGGATGGCGCCTGTATGATATCTAACGAGCTTTCCAAGTGGAATGAATCGTTAGTAAAACATACCAAACTGCTCTCCAGAAAGATGGTATCAATTTATACCCTTTTCAGAAGACATGGTGGGAGTATCCATTTCATGCCACCTTGCTTGCCAGCCCTGGCTATCCTAATTTTTTTTAAACTAAGTTTTGTGAAATTGTCTTTTTTTTTTTTAAAGTGGTATCTTGGAACTCCTATGGCAATTGGCCATTTGCCATATGCAATCCAGCATTTGTGAATTGTGGGTTGCTTTTCCTCTTTTACTTCACTGAGAGGTATGCTGGGATATTTACATTTATAGAGGTTCTTTTTTTATAGGATTAATATATTGACTTTTTTTGGCTAAATGTTACAAACATACACATGTATTTTTAAACTTTTTAAAGAGTAAACAGTGGATCGAGAGACCTAAAATATTTAGTCTTTGCCTGGTCATTCCTTTTCCAGTATCTCTACTAAGAAAATAATGAGATTTTTGGAGCCAAGATGATCATTCTGGTGCTATTTATATCAGGGAGACTGGAAACTACCCAAATAGATTGCTATTATGGTGACATTAATGTAAGCAAATAGTATGAAGCCATTAAAATGAGATTTTCTATGAAGGATGAGGAAATGCTCAAAGCTAAAATGCAAAGTTATAAAAACAGCAGAATGTCTAACCTATTGCCAGTTTAGGTAAAGCAGAAAAAAAGAAAAAAAACACCTATGCTTTAAGAAAGGTGGCAAGAAGATATGTCAAAATAGTAGTAATATTAATGAGAGCTATTTCTGAGTGGTGAATTACTTACAACTTTAATCTTCTTTGTACTTTGAGATACTCCAACATTTCTATAACAAATGTACTACTTAATAACTGGAAGAAAAAAAAAAGAGATTGACTTTTATCGCACCAGCTTCTCAAAATCCTATGTCCATCAGTTGCCTCATATGGTGACTTATTAAAACACAGATGGCTGGGTCCCACACCCGGAGTTTCTGACTCTGAATCTGGGGTGGGGCCTGAGGTTCCGAATTTCTAATAGGTTTCCACATCACATTGCTGGTTTAAGGAACACACTGAGAACAACGACTCTCTATATACTAAAGGATATTTCTCTTCCCTTATTTCTTCCTAAGTTGAAGAGATGAAGAACCCTGGCGCCTAATCTTCTTAATCTTTGAAGATTGATGAATTGTTCATACCAGGTAAGAAAGAAGCCAGAACATGACCACAAGCCCAATGGGCAAGCACCCTCACTCCCACTGCCAAGCCCCACATTCTTGGAAGATGTACGTTCTACACATTCCTTCCCTGAAATCACCGGTGCCTCCCTTTCCTTATTTCTAACCAAAGGAACTCTGGAGACTGTAGGCATTTCCCATGAGTTTGCAGCCCCCACACTTTGAATTAACTTTCAAAGTTTCACCGAAACTCCTGGTGAGCTCAGGGAGCGTCACATAGGCCTGTCACAAGTGCCCCGTTGATGTGTGTTGGCTTGATGAGGTCCTGACTGCTCTCCAAGGGCTGCTACAGGCTGGAGGATGTGGTGGAGAGCAGGATTGACTGGGTCTTCACAAAGCTTACAGATAGATGATGTTATAAAAGCATAATGAGCTCATTAATGGGGACGAGTGCGCTGGAGAAAATAAAACAGAGGTATAGAATTGAGGTGGGGGAGGGGAACTTCTTCAGGTGGGGCTCAGAGAAGGTTTTCTGAATCTGCAATATGCTGGTCCTAATTGAGGTCCAAGTGTCTCCGTAAGCTAGTGATTCTCAACCCAGAATGTGCATGCAGTCCAGAGGCTTTGAGTTAGCAGGTCAGGGGGGCAGAGATGCTGTCCTTCCATCAACCTCCCTGGTGGTGCTATGCTGCTGATCCAGGGTGCACCTTTTGAGCACTGAGGACTTAGGCCACAGTAATGACCATGGAGATTCACTGAGAGTTTGATGCTGGAGAGTGACAGAGCCTACTGTGTTTTAAAAGATGGAAGAGTGGGGAGAGAAAGACTGTGGAAAGGAGGGCTCCAGAGTTAGATGCAGGGAGTCAGGGCTTCTGGTAGGAGCCAGAGCATGGATCAGTGAGGGTGGCAATAGCGAGAGGGGAGGTGCTAAGTTCAGCATCTGTGAGTCTGACAAGCACTCATGAGACTTGAAGCTGGGAGGGGAGAGAGAGGTTGAAGCAAAGGAGATTAAACCTACCCCACCCCAAGCAAAGTCCCACCCTCCCATCAACCTATCACAAACTCACTCCGGGACTGAACTGAGTGGCTCTCAGCACCGTGCATACACAATCTGAGTTCCAGGTCTCCCTGACTTGCCTGCAGAGATCCTGGGAAGACACAGAACGAGTCTCACACTTGAGTCCTGGAGCATCTGCTTGGGAAGGGGGGAGCACAGTTCTAGGTGGAAGACAGGTGTTGGGAGTTACCAGGGAAGTAAGGGAATCCTCAGGAATCCCTACCAAGACTCTAGGGTTCTCCTGCCCTTGCAACATGTGTCCTGGTTGCTGGACTTTTTTGGGGGAAGATGGCACTTCCCTTGCCCACTGCTCTGCTTCCTGCAGAGTTGTGCACAAGGAGCGTTTGGTCTCTCTATCTTCTGGTTAAAAGAGAGCTCTTCCTTGGGGACAGATCTAGGTCATCAGCAAGAAAAATTCCAGTTACGTTCAATCAGCAAACTACATGACCCAGCATGCCTTGCATCCCCAAGGGAAGTGACGTTGCTTTCTTACCATAGCAGAAGGAAGAAGGAGGCACTTGCCACTCTAAAATCTATACAAGGAGGTGCTGGCTTTTGTTCTGGGGAAGAGCACGTGTGTCTCACTATGAAGCGGCACTTTCCAAGCTGCCTTTTGTTACTGTTTCTGTTTAGTCATTTTTGTTTTTTGTGTGAAGTTGACAATGATATACAATACTCTACTGAGTGGATGATGGACAATTCTCCTATTTTCTTATTTTTAGCTGCATAGATTGTTGTTACTTATTTTTTTTCTCTTTTATTGTGAGGATTTATGATTGTTTTATCTCTATTTTAGACGCACAGAGCTGCTGGAGCAAGAGAGGTGCTGGGGTTGAAGGATTGAGACCAAATGCAAGTGGCCTGTGTTCAGGGCCTCAAAGCAAGAGGCACCATTACCCCTATAGCCCATGCTCCGGACTGGGTCCAGGGCAACCGGAAGAAGGTAGAAGGTAGGAGTGGGGTAGAAACACAGGGATAAGCCTGGTAAAGGTAGAAACACAGGGATAAGCCTGGCTTCATATGCCACAAGATGCTCTGGTGAAGCATCTGGAATGGGCAGCAAAGTTCAAGGAGTGGAAGTGGGATGGGGATAGCCCAAGTGAGAGCAGACAACCAGCTATTTCAGGTTAATGGGACCCAGAGATCAAGTTAGCACAAGCAAGATTTCCTCCAGAGTGGGGACTTTATACAGACCAAGGTTCCACCCAGCTGTACATATAGTCCACCCCATGAGGAGGAGAAAGTGTCCATGTCATGCCAGTGTCTCTGTGGCACGGTGCCAGCTTCCTTATAGGTGCTCAGTCAATGAATGAATGAATGAACAGAAAGATGAGAACAGCATGTATAACTCACACGGTGTAAGCCCCACTCTTAGGTAGGAATATTCCTTCCTGAGTCCTGTCTCACTGTAAAAGTAAGGGGTGTGGATCCATACAGCTGGGGGGATCTCCTCCGGGGCTGCATTCAGAGGTGCTGACAGCCTACGCCTTAGTGGCTGTGTGTGCTAAGCTAAGCAGTTCCAGGCACAGAGAACTCTAGCAAGCATGTGGCTGCCCAGCCACAGGGAACCCTGACTGCTCTGATGTGCTCAGTTCCAAGTGAGGGACTATGAGATGACAGAGAAAGTCATGCATGCACTTCCTGAGACTAGGAAATTTACAAGCTAATGAGACAGATGAATAATAAATAAGCTGTGGAGGTCACAGAGAGAAGCTGCCAAGGTCCCCCATCTAGAACGGTGGCCCTGGAGGCTGAGAACACTGTAGGCAGTCAGCCCTAGCCCGGGACAGGCTTTTCAGAATCTGCTGGGCTTCAGGATCATCTGGTCCAGTGTTGCGCCTGACCAGGGACTTTAGCATTCGCTGGCTGCCTGAGGCATCACAGGTTCTAGAATAACATGGGAGAGACCTGAGGAGGCCATTCCTGCTCCAGAGGTTCATGGGGTTGCAGGAACTGGCCCGGCCCACTCAGGGTGGCTTCTTGTTCTCTTGTTCTCTTACCCCTCTTGTTCTCTTCTTTGGCCTCTTGCAGGAGGTGGTTCCCAGGGCATTACTAACAAATACCCTCATGCTAAACTCTGCCTCATGCTGAGCTGCCCAGAGCATCTAGGCAGTTCTCTGTTGGAGAAACAGCAGCTACAGTGCTGCTAGTTTCTACACTAGCATCCATGGTTAATCCTGCTGTTCAGACCCTAAGTGCTGGCTATAGAAATGAATGTTGCAAGATGTCGCTTTAAACTACAGTCACCTTGGTAGTTATAAATGTGTTTATTAATTAATCTGAATAATACAAATATACATATAGATCACAGTCATTAATATGGAAAGTTGTTTCACTTGCATTTTCTGAATGATGCTCAGCCCTGGGGACCCTGATGGACAGGACAAGTATTCCGGGGGCAGTAAGATGGTTTCTTTCCTGCAGGGCTCAGCCAGTCAGGAAAAATGCCAATGAAGGCAAAGCTGTCTGTGAGGAATCATTTCAGTTGTCATATTAACCTTACAACCTGGAGCTCAAAGGCGGGGCCTATCTCCCCAATTCTTTGGGCAAATAGACCAATAGGATCCCTTTCATTGGTATCTGTCCCTTTGGGGGTATGATGGCCTCCACCTAGTAATGCTGAACTTTCCAGGCCTGATGAAAGGCCAAGCAAATTCTGAAGTCTGGCTGGCTCTCTGGGATCCTAGGGCAAGCCTGAGATGGGAGGAAGTGAAAACAGGTTCCTGCTAAGCTTAGTAGAAGACACCAGGTAGCACATACCTTCGACAGTGGTCAACATCGAGATAGAACAGGATCTGTGCAACAGTCCCCAAAGCCAAATAAAAGGTGACCAATCTTTGTGGTGAAGCATGATGTTTTGTTGCTAATCAACTTTTAGAGGCTTTTGCTACTAAATTATTATTGCTCTTATTGTTGAATAAATTAATCGAGACTGCAGACAAGCTGATCGGGGTGGAGGGTGGAAGAGTCTGCATTCCCGGTCCTGCTGTTCTGGCCAGCAGGGCCAGGTACCAGGAGTTCTAACTGTTGGAGGACCACAAGTGTCCTTGGGGGAGAGCTGGGGGATCATGACTGGCTGGTCCCAGGACCTTGGGATTAGGGACCACTGGGTCTCACTGACTGGGACCTGGGACTCCCCAATGGACTCGTTTGTTTGTAAGTGCCATCTGAGCCTGCCCTGGAGGGGTGCCCATTCATCAAGGACCAGGTGAGAAAGCAGGAAAGTAAAGGCATTTTGGGGGAAATGATCAGGAAGGGTTCTAAAGTTAGTGCTGTAGCTCCTTCTCCTAGCTCCTCTGCTTCACAAAGAGCAGCAGTAACCAACAGAGAGATACTCAAGAGGAAATCTCAGGCCAGGTTCAGGCAGGAGCAGCAGCTATGGATCTGTGCCCTTGGCTTTCCACCATGGGGTGGGAGAACTGTCAAGGCCACTGGGGAAAAGAGAGGCTCTTGGTGAGGGTGGGAAATTGTTTGAATCTCGAGATTTGCTATATGAGAGCTGAGTTGAAAATTGTTTTCAAAAGTATAGTTACTCGTAACCAGATGTGAAGCATAATTTATCTTTTCAGTTCTTTCTTCAGATCAGAAGGCCACTATAAATTTCCCCCTTGTACAGACAGATACCTTGAGGCTAAGCAGTTCTAGGAAGTGCACATGACCAGATGGATAGTGGATAAGCTGAGGCAGGAACACAGTGGTGCAAAGGGACTTGAGACCTGATGGTGTCCCAGGAACAAGGGACCCCAACCACAAAGGGTATGTCCCTTCTATTTTACCTTCCAGACATTGGTTCCCCAAATCCCAGGCTGCCTGTCATCTTGCTAGGGAACCTCTTCAGCATGAGTCAGCCCTCTGTGTCTGGAAAACCACCACTCAAAGGCACCCTGTCTTCCCCTGATACCCAGATCACAGCAGGCTAGGGAAGGGTAGGAGGATGCAGGTGGACTGGACACAATGACAGAGGGAGGGGGTCTAGCACAATGGCCAAGTATGGTCTTTGGGGGTGGCAGGGCACCTGACCTTGTCTAGTTCATCTCTTTAGGTGGTCCCAGTAGCTGAGGCCATTGGAGTAGCCCTGGGAAGTGGGGTTCAGCAGACACCCCTCTGGTATGCCGTGGCTACACTGGGGTAGACAGTGGTACATCCATGTGTATTGTGGATACCTTTTCCTTAGTGATTCTTGGACAGTGATCCTGAAGGGCTCTGCCAAGAGACAGCAGCCAGCATGTGCCAGCAGGGGGCCACTGTGGGGGCACCCAGTCTCTGCAGCATATGCTCCAGGAAGCTTTGCAAATTTGGCCAAGACCATTCTTCGGTGCTATGTCATTTTTATAACATTTGATCTCTTCAAAGGATAGCATTTTAAAATTTTACATTCTGATGTTTTCTATTTCCTTTATTAGCTTTCATGCAATTCCAACCCCCTTCCCCCATCGATCCCTGGTAATAATTACTTTGGAAAACCTATTATATGGTAATTCTTCATTATCACTGATAAATTGACTTAGTCTAAGAGCAGGCCAGCATTTTGTCCTCGACAGGTTCAATGTGTATGTTATTAAATGTGCCAGAAGAATGGTATCTTTAATCTAACCCTCTCCCCCAACACACCAGGATTTGAAGACAGCCCTGGTGTGTAGCCCCCTCATTCCCATCAGAGCAGGGCTCAGAGCGTAGTGCCACACACCCCCCTCCAGTGCGACCCCTGTGACTCGAGTTTAATCTTCTGGAATCATTGTGGAGCATCCACCCCTCTGCTTTCCACAGGGTACAGCTCAGTTTTTTTCCTAAAAGTTCAGACAGCGCAAGGCCCCAGGACCACATGGATGCCTTGATCTAGTTTCCTGTCACCTGGGACACCTGGTTGGTGTGGGCCACTGGGAGTCATCACCACAGTTTATCTCCCACCTTGAAGGTAATATTTAGGATGAGAGGTGGGGGCAGTGGGGTGGGAGGAATGCGCTCCCCTGGATTGGTAGCTACTCAGTCTGGCAGCACAGCCCTCCTGGAGCTGAACTTGTGTGCTGTGCCTCAGTGGTCCCAGGAAACAGAAGGTCACCTCTGCCTTCTTGAATAAAGCACAGATCAGAGAGACAACCTGCAGTCTTAGGGCATGAAGGGGGAGGGGGTAAGGAAATAAAGAAACTAGAGAGGGAGGAAGGAGAGGGGAGCTCAGGGAGAACCTTCAGGGTTCAAGGGAAGAATAGTGAATGGTGCTCTGGCCTAACAAAGGCTCTGTCCTCCTGGGGAAAGACAACCTTCCCCAACCTCCAGTATTTACAGGTTGGGCATGAGAGGTTCTCTCATTCGTGCTTCACAGCAACTCTATGAGGTTTTACTCCTATTTTACAAATGGGGAATCGTGGCACAGAGAGGTTTAGTAACTAGCCCAAGGTCACAGAGCCTATTATTGAGAGCTTGGACTTGAAACTGAGTGAGCCCAGTGTCTGTGTCCAAAGACTACTTCACCTTCAGTTCCACCTCAGACAACTGACCTGAAGCCCCCCGGAGACCCCCACACCCTCATCCTCTGGTGCCGATTCTGAATAGCACTATCTTCCAGACTGCTCAGCTGAGTATAGCTCTCGACTCTAGAATCTTACTTCAGTTTCTCCAAATAGGATCTTATCAGGGTAAGTGGATGATAACCCTTTGGAGGATAAAGTTGGGAAGCAGAAAGCTGCATCTGTGTCCTCTGTGGATCCAGCACACAGTAGGGCTGCTTCTGTCCTGGAGGGTGAGACTGTCACCTTTGACAGTCTCATTGGCTATGTCAAGGCCCTGTGGACTGGGGTTTCTCCTCCCAGGGCCCCATCTAGCCTCTCTTTCTCTTCCCCACAATGGGGCTCACTTGGCCTGACTTTTCATTCCAGCATGAGCTTGGCGTTGGCTGAAGCTCAGTCCCTCTGCTCTGCTGGGTGTGTGGAGAGTTCACCACCATGTTATTGGAAAGGCTTCCAAGAGCTGGAGGCCAGGTTCACTCAGAGGGTGCACCACAGGGGTGGGGGTGGAGAGAGGGCTGGGTCAGGAAGGGAAGCGCCTCACAGTGGGGAGCCTCAACAAGCCAAGGAGAAGGCAGGGAGGAGCAGGTTGTGGATGGGCCAGCCAGGGGCTGCCAGCCCAGCAAAGAGGCCCACTGTCCCAAGGCCCTCATCCTCTGGAGCACCCCTTAGGCTCCTTCTTTGCCTTCACTCCATTTGTTTCCCAGATTTCTTGGCAATGGTCATACCCAGTGTTACCTTGAAGAAACCCAGTGGCCCACAGAGAGGGAAATAAATCATCCCTGCCTGGCCCAAACACAAACATCTCATGATTCATTTCTACGTGTCCTTTCAGAAGCCCTTGGTTCTCCCTGCAGTGCACCCCAACTGACACTGCTCTCCAAGGTGAGCTCTTCTCAACTTGCCCACATGCTGGGTCCTCTTTTGCACACACTTCACAAGTGCTGCTCATGTTGCTTGACTGAGCGGTTCTAGGCGGTTCCACTCTGTGTAAAGTGCCCTCACACTCTGCCCAGAGCCAGCCTCAGGTCCCATTAGAGATGTGTGCAGGCAAGTCTCCTATTTCAAACAGACACCTCTTGAAGGGGGTGATATGGTGCCAGTGTCTTCTACATGTTTGTCTGAATTGGTGTAGAGAACTGGTTTTCTTGCAATATCTAGGTTGGACCAGCACCAGGAAAGATGAAGTGAGAATTCTGAAGGGGTGCTAAGAGCTTGGGTGGGGTGATCTTGGAATACAGCAGGGTTTCTGGAGGGGC